>JAINUG010000313.1:0-112207 GCA_029706075.1 Aldrovandia affinis
ACTAGTCTAACCATGGCTGTGTCCGAACCGCTCACTCGTTCTCTATTCCTATTCCCTATATAGTATATACTATATAGTGTACTATTTAGAGAACGAAAGTAGTGTTTTCGGAGACTACAACTGAAACGTCATTTGCGTAAAAAAAAAAGGTGCAGGATATTCAGGTGACGCAAGCGGATGTGCTCCAGTATCATAAACAAACCGAGCACTCATGGCGGCAGGTTTAAATGTGCTAAAGTTTTGATTTTCAAAGACGGGCAAAATTTTGTGTAAATGTAAATAAATGTAAGTAACGTTAAGCTAGCTACCTTTATGTATTTAACACGTTAATAGCCTGGCTTTTGTACGTAAGTTACCTCAGGAATAGGTACGTGTTAACGTGTTAAATACAGAAAAGGTAGCTAGCTTAACGTTACTTACATTTATACACAAAATTTGCGGTAGACATTCGGTCATTTCTGTCGCCGTCGCTGTATTTCTTTCTGTCGCCATTCTTTCCCTTCTCTCCTTCGGTATGACACGACCGCATTGCATTGTGGTAGACGGGATCAATTCTGGGTAAAGTAGGGTACAGTCGATGCAACACTACAAATCACGCTGAATTGTGGGTATTTTCTCGTTCCCTATTTAGTGTACGAAATTCACATTTTAGAATTCATCGCACTCTACAAAATGGCGTCCACACAAAGTAGTGTACTAAATAGGGAATAGGGAGTGGTTTCGGACACGGCCCATGTCTTTATGGACTTCGCTTTGTGCACAGGTGCACAGTCATGCTAGAACAGCAAAGGGCCTTCCCTAAACTGTTGCCACAAAGTTGGAAGCGCCCAATTGGCTAAGATGTCTTCGTATCCTGTAGCATTAAGAATACCCTTCACTGGAACTAAGGAGCCTATCCCAAACCCTGAGAAACAGCCCCAGACCATTATCCCTCCTCCACCAAACTTTACAGTAGGCACTATGCATTCCGGAAGGTAGCGTTCTCCTGGCATCCGCCAAACCCAGATTCGTCCATCAGACTGCCAGATAGTAAAGCGTGATTCATCACTCCAAAGAACACGTTTCCACTGCTCCAGAGTCCAGTTGCGGCATGCTTTACACCACTCCAGCCAACGCTTGGCATTGCGCATGGTGATGTGAGGCTTGTGTGCAGCTGCTTGGCCATGGAAAACCCATTCCATGAAGCTCCCGACGCACAGTTCTTGTGCTGATGGTGCTCCCAGAGGCAGTTTGGTACTCTGTAGTGAGTGATGCAGCAGATGATAGGCGATTTTTACGCACTATGCGCTTCAGCACTCGTCGGCCCCGCTCTGTGAGTTTGCATGGTCTACCACTTTGTGGCCTGTTGTTGCTCCTAGGCGCTTCCACTTCACAATAATAGCACTTACAGTTGACCGGGGCACATCTAGTAAGGCAGAAATTTCATGAACTGACTTGTGGCAAAGGTGGCATCCTATGACAGTTTAAAGTCACTGAGCTCTTTATGAACCATTCTGAATTCTAAATGTTTGTCTGTGGAGATTGCATGGCTATGTGCTGGATTTTATGTAGTGTGGGTCGAGGATGGAAGAGCCACCCGCAGATGTCACGAATATCTAAAAGCTAACTACGAGTACTCAGCCACTAAGTCTGCGAACAGATAAGGGAGCAGGGGAAAAAATTGATGGACAAAGAAAAAGAAACTCCGGGCATAAAGTCCACGGAAAATAATAATAAAACAGAAAACAACCCAATGGTCGAGGACTCTTCAACGAAGAGGTAAGAAACTCAAATGATTTTAGAGACTGTAGCTCTGGGAGTTTTTAAACCCAAAACAAAGAATGAATCTCGAAAAGGAACGCACGGGAGTGACGAGCAATAAACCTAAAGCTAGGAAGGAAATAATCCTCCTAGAACGGCAACCACAGAGTGGTAACGCTGACCCTTTTAAATGAGATGCTAAATAGTACCTTCTCTCTTGAACTGAGAGACCACAGAGTGGAAAACTAATACCTAGTTCTTAGTACCGGCTAGAGCGTAACAATGGTTTACACAGAAGCGTTTGTGTGATGAAAACGCAGACCTTAAATAGTAGGCGGAATAAACACTGATAATCCACAGCTGGCCGTGATCGGAAAATACACCGACAAAAGACCATATAAGGAAAATGGAAATGACAATGATTCCTCACACAAAAACAAAAGAAAACAGACCATCACATGGTCAAGCGCCCTCCAGCGGTTGAACAAGGTCAAACCGTGACATTTTATGCACCTGTTGGCAATGGGTGTGGCTGAAACACCTGAACTCAGTAATTAGTAGGGGTGTCCACTGACTTTTGGCCATATATTGTAGCTAAGACGACAAGCTAAGAAAAGAAGCCTGAACAGATTTATTTCTCAGACTAGGCGTTGTAGCTATAGCAAATGTTGACAGCTCCAGTAGCACAATCCCCCCACCTCCAGCTGACAAACAAGCTGCAACAGCAAGTGAAGGAGGTGAGCTAGTGTTGTGTTTTTATTGAACGTTATATGTTGAAAACAGGGTTCTCCTCAGAGATTGAATAAGTCTCTCAGGTGTAGTGACATGTTTTTGTTACTATGCACAACCTTCTAGCTAGATAAACGTGAGCCTGCCCTGCTTATGCATTTAAGGGTACCTCAGCATCTGGAACATTATTATTATTATTATTTTTAGAACTGGAAGCCATCACTTATCGTCCTCTGAAATTATGCACATATAATTGCATAATAAATGTCCCCTAATAAAACGATGTATTATAGTAACATTGTAACTGTAACATTTTAAAAATGTTGAAATCATTGATTATGAATTTGCATATATTTTTGTCAGTTTTCTGAAGAGCACACAATGGTCTCTTGATTTGTCCTTCAGTAGCTTTTCATCTTATGCAGTGTGTGTGTAAGTATATTAAATATATGGTTAACACTGTGCATTCCTCTGCACTCCACAGAAACGGGGAGCACAGCCCATTTAGATTGGAGTGTGGAGGGGAAGGAGAGGTAAAAGACAGCACTAGCAGCACTTCATTTCTGTGGTATTGAATATAGTGTTTTCAAATAATGCATAGATGTGTTTTAATTGCATAACAAGTATTATGGTAAAACAATGTTTTAATAAGTTGGAATCCTTTATACATTGTACAATATGCTATATTCATCCATAGTTTACTGACAAGCAGCATCTATTACGCTTTGGAAGCAGTAAGCCCTAAGATAGTGTTTGCCAGCAAGATAGTCACAGGGTAGAGTTATCAAAATCTTGACATGGGGTTGCATGTCAGGTGTAGGTGTAGGTCAGGGGTGAGCAAGGAGGGCCGTATCCGTAATCAATGAGTGTTGGTCTTGTTGTTCGTGTGTGTGTGTGTGTGTGTTGATAACAGGTGTGAATATTTGTGATTCTTGATTTTTCTGGGAAAATAATTATAATTTGTGAACTGTACGATTGTGGTTCATGCCAATGCATTATTATTAAAGAATACCATTTTCTGCATTTTGTGGGCATGCAATAAAGTTCATTACTTAAATAGTTAATTTTATGTGATCTCTTTGTGTGAATAAAAACGGAGTCTACTGTGTGTATATATATACACCGATCAGCCACAAGTTGCGAGGTGATGCCTCCATGGATCGGACTTGTTGGTCCAGCACATACCACAGATGCTCGATCGGATTGAGATCTGGGGAATTTGGAAGCCAAGTCAACACCTTGAACTCTTTGTCATGTTCCTCGAACCATTCCTGAACAATTTTTGCAGTGTGGCAGGGCGCATTATCCTGCTGAAAGAGGCCACTGCCATTAGGGAATACCATTGCCATGAAGGGGTGTACTTTGTCTGCAACAATGTTTAGGTGGGTGGTACGTGTCAAAGTAACATCCACATGAATGCCAGGATCCAAGGTTTCCCAGCAGAACATAGCCCAGAGCATCACACTGCCTCTGCCGGCTTGCCTTCTTCCCATAGTGCATCCTGGTGCCATCTCTTCCCCAGGTAAACAACGCACACACACCCGGCCATCCAAATGATGTAAAAGAAAATGTGATTCATCAGACCAGCCCACCTTCTTCCATTGCTCCATGGTCCAGTTCTGATGCTCGCGTACCCATTGTAGGCACTTTCGGTGGTGGACAGGAGTCAGCATGGGCACTCTGACCGGTCTGCGGCTACACAGCCCCATACGCAGCAAGCTGCGATGCACTGTGTGTTCTGACAGCTTTTTATCATGGCCAGCATGAACCTTTTCAGCCTTTTGTGCTACAGTAGCTCTTCTGTGGGATCGGACCAGATGGGCTAGCCTTCGCTGCCACGTGCATTAATGAGCCTTGGGCGCCCATGACCCTGTCGCCGGTTCACCGGTTGTCCATCCTTGCACCACTTTTGGTAGGTACTAACCACTGCATACTGGGAACACCCCAGAAGACCTGCCGTTTTGGAGATGCTCTGACACAGTCGTCTAGCCATCACAATTTGGCCCTTGTCAAAGTCGCTCAGATCCTTACGCTTGCCCATTTTTCCTGCTTCTAACACATCAACTTCAAGAACTGACTGTTCACTTGCTGCCTAATATATCCCACCCCTTGACAGGTGCTATTGTAACGAGATGATCAATGTTATTTACTTCACCTGTCAGTGGTTTTAATGTTGTGGCTGATTGGTGTATATATATATATATATATATATATAAATGCATCATACCTACATCATTTGTATCAGATACATATATCTATACACATATTACTCCACAAACAAACAAACAAACAGATAAGCAAACATCAATACTTGGATATAAGTACAAGTATGTGATCAGAAGTATGTGATTCATCAAAAATGTTGTGAATGCGAGAATGTTCCTACTTTCCAGCACACTTCAATCCATGTGGTTCTAATCCACGGGATCTAACATTCGATTGGTTGAATTTTGTAAAACGTTCAAGACAACCCATTCAGTCTGGATCATTTGATTTCCTGACTGATCGCGTTGGCCATTTTGTTGATGACCAACATGTGATCAAACCTAGTGTAGAGAGATCAGTAGCGAACTAACTGTAAAATCTTTGCTGGTTAGTGATAGTATCAGTGTGCCAGCATGTCAAAAAGCTGCCCCAAACTATTATAGTATGCAGAGGCTGTGTACTGTACTTAGGGTTGCTGAAATCCAAAATGAAAAAATGTAACGTTATAATAACACAATGGGGATTGAATAGTATTGTTTTGTATAATCTTCATACAGAATTCAGTTCCCTGACATGCCATTTGTGATGTATGTAGTCCTGTCACAAAATGTACTTGATCGGATGTGTTTTGATCATTTCTGTTATTGTATGGAATGTGCTTAATTGAATTGGCTATGCTGTTACCTGCAGCTAGGTTAAATAACTACAATGTGTTGATGTTGTAATTAATTGAGTGCCACTGTATAAATAACTACATTAGCCATAATGCTTTTGATAAGCGTGAGGCATGTAGGGAGAGGGAGAGAAGCTAGGAGGAGGAAGAAGTGTTTGCATCAAAAAAATGGGAGGGTCGTGCTGTGTAGCTGCGCCGAAACTTCCCGAAGGGGTTCCAGTAGTCCACCGTTCTGTTTTTATGCACATAAATACATATTGAGTAATGTATGCTGCTGTTGAGAAGTGGAACCGGTTTGAAACATAATAAATTGAAGAGATACGTGTGCCATTGTGAGTTCAACATATGCGAAGGCTGCATCGGCTACCAGCTAGCGCCTAGCCGCACTTAGCACCTAGCCCTGATGCCCTGCAAACTACAGAGCTCACAGTTTTTTTGAATGAAACCTTTCTAGTAGGTGACTATTGCCCTGTCAGTGGGAGTTTTCATCTTACAGAACTATCGTGAATTATTACCGTGCAATTTCCATCGTCTTGTCACTAGTTGCATTGAGTTCATAAAAGGTATTGAGTTTCGATTACTCTAGTTTGATCCTGTAAGGGTGGTAGGATTCAAGTAAATGAAGGTGTTAATGGAAACATAGCCTGGTTTCCATGATGTCATTACATCCTTTTATTCTCATGTTAATGACGGTTGTGATGTCATCAGGTGACAACAGAAACCAGAACCCACAAATATTTGAATTCAATTCAAATGTATTAATACTACTACTGGCAGTGTAGTGTAATGGTTAGGGAACTGGGCTTGTAATTCAGAAGTTGTTGGTTAGATTCCCAGGTGGGGGCATTGCTGTTGTGCCCTTAAGTATAAATAGATTGTATGTAAAGAAATGTAAATTGTGTAAGTCGCTAATTGCTAAATTTAAATTTAGCAGTGTCTGCTAAAATGGCTAAAATGTCAAATGTACTACTACTAATAATAATAACAATAATAATAAAATATAGACTATACAAATGGCCCTGCCAAATAATAATGTAAACTTTGGTCAATATTTGGTATAATATGATAAGCTCAAGGCTTTATGTTTTGTGACCTTTATTTCATCATTGAGGAAAGCGACTTTCTGAAACAGAACTCGCTAGTGAGATGTTATAGCACCTGTCAACAGAGTTGCCAAGTCAATGTGATTGGCTGCTGATAAGAGAGGGATAAAGACACACTGCTCACCTATGACCAAGATTTATGGGCAATGTCGGAAACGCTGACGATCAGCAGAATGAGTGAGTGAGTGAGTGAGTGGAGGAAGAGAGACAGCGAGAAAGAGAGTGCGAGTGTGGAAAAGGGAAAAGGAAAACACCCCAGACACAATGGCTGGAACAGTGAGTCAGAGAGAGAGAGAGAGACAGAGAGAGGGAGAGGGAGAGGGAGAGTACTGGGTTTGAAGAGGTGAATGGATCTGCTATGTATGCCACGTGAATGATCACTTTCCGTGAATTAAATTTTAAGATTAAAACGAGGGATTTACAAAAGTCTGATTAAATTTCAACATCCATTCTTCAATTAACCTAGTTCTGGAAAAGATAAGAACTGTGGACCGTGAAAAGACATGCCAGTGTGTACAGTATAGGGCAGCACTGCCATCTAGTGTCTATGAGATGAATCAAAGGAAATACATTGAAAAATGTACACACAAATGTATTTGTTGGTTTTTACTGAGCTGAGGACAGGATCATTTAATTTTAAACAGCTTAGATGTAGAGTAGACTCGGTTTTTATTCACACCTTTGATAAAGATGAACAAAAGAGATCATATAAAATAAACATCAGTAATGAGATATATTTTGTGTTAAAAAAATGCCCAAATTCCAAACCTACAATACTAATACAATTGTTCAGAAAACATATTTTGTTTTATTAATAATATTTGTTTTCCAGAAAACATCTGGATCACAATTATTCACACCCCTAACTATTCTTATAAATGTAATCCAACAACAGCAAATCTTCATAAATATACAACTTATTTGAAGTTCATTAGAAGGTTATGGAACTATACAGTGGCCTTCAATGGTTTCCTGTTTCCCTATTGTATAAAAAGGAGGGAACACACGTTTAAAATACTGTGGTCAGCCATCATCATAGTCAAAGGCAAAGAACTCCCTGAAAGCATCAGACAAAAGGTTATTGGCCTCTACAGATCAGGAGATGGCTACAAGAAAATCAATAAAAGGTAAGGATACCACTTTCCACTGTTCTTTAAATTATTAGGAAGTTTAAGCTACTGGAACAGTGGCTAACCTGCCAGGTAGAGGATGGTAGTCTACCTTGCCCCTATGTGTAGTGAGACAGATGGTTCAAGAGGCAAAAAGAAGTCCAAGGGGCACAGTTCAAGATCTCCAAAACAACCTGGCATCTTGGGGTTACAAGGTGTCTAAAGCTACCATTTGACGACACCTACATGACAATGGCCTTTATGGCAGAGTTGCAAGAAGGAAGCCTCTTTTGAAGACAATTCACCAAAGAAGGCATCAGATCTACTATTGGAACCGTGTCTTGGGGTCAGATAAAACAAAAATCAAGCTTTTTGGACATGCACATCAGCGTTATGTTTGGCGTCCAAAGAATGCAAATAATGTTGAAAAGCATCTCATGCCTATGGTGAAACATGGTGGTGGATCTTTAATGCTTTGGGGTTGTTTTGCATCCACAGGCCCTGGGGTCCTTATTAAAATAGATGGAACCATAAACTCCAGCATCTACCAAGACATTTTTTGTATACAAAAACCTTGTTCCCTCTGCCAGGAAGCTACACCTTGGCCGCAGATGTACCTTCGAACAAGACAACGATCCCAAACATACGTCTAAAGAAACTAAGACATGGTTGACAGAGCACAAGATCAATGTCCTGACGTGGCCATCTCAGTCTCCAGACCTGAATCCAATTTAACATTTGTGGTTTAAACAAAAAAAAGAAGTCCACAAATGTCAACCCAAGAATCTGAAGGAACTAGAACAATTCTGCATGGAGGAATGGTTGAGGATCCCCCCAAGAAGTTCCATAACCTTGTACGACGCTACAGAAGGTGACTACTTGCTGTTATAATGGCCAAGGGAGGAACCACAAAGTACTGATAAAACGGGGGTGAATATTTGTGATTCTTGATTTTTCTGGGGAAAGAATTATAATGTGTGAACTATTCCATTGTTTGTGCTAATGCATTATTATTCAAGAATATAATTTTCAGAATTTTGTGAGCATAAAATATACCTCATTACTTATATAGTTTATTTAATACGATCTCTTTTGTTAATCTTTATCAAGCGTAGGGATGCACCGATACCGATACCGTTCCGATACAAATGTTCCGATACACCAAACCCGATACCAACGTCATAACGTTACACTGAGTGACTCGCGAAACACTAGCAAGTACAATTCATGCTGATTCCATTGCTGAAATCTGATTCTGTTCAGTTGCGTGCTGAGAAATAAACATATTATTACATTATTGTAACATTATGTTAGCAAGCTAATCAGTTGTGACTGGAAACGTTCTAAGTGTAGCCTAATCCTGCGTGCTCGACAACGTCACGCCGTCCACGAGAAATTAACGAAAATGTCGGCAGTTTGGAGATACTTTCAGGTAAACGAAGCAGACAAAAGTACAGCAGAATGCAAGCTCTGCTCAGCGAAAATATCAAGAGGTGGCATGAAAGCTAGTTCATTCAATACTAGTAACTTGATAAAACATCTCAAAAATCGACACGAGGTGGAGTACAAGGAGTTTGCTGGTGCTAGCAGTGGCAGACAGCAACAACCAACTTTACTACATAAATAACAGAGGCTCTTACCCAATACATTGCTCTTAAAGTTTTGGAGCCGAGGTATGATATTCCCAGTCGTCGTCATATCACAGAGACCGTGTTGCCGAAGATGCACGACTTCGTGAAAAAGCACATCAACAGCTTGTTGTGCGACATGTCAGCCATTAGCTTCACCACTGACATTTGGAGCAATAGCGTCAGTCCAATGTCTCTCATCAGCCTAACTGCGCAGTGGATAGATAAGGATTGTACTCTTCAGCGAGTCGTACTGCAAGAAAACAGTTTCGTGGATCGCATACAGGCCAAGCAATAGCAGGTGCATTTGACGAAATGCTTCAAACTTGGGGGATTTCAAAAAAATCAGTTCACGTCTTGGTCCGAGACAATACCAAAAACATGATAAAGGCCATGTATGATGCTGGATTCCCAAGCCTTCCGTGTGTCGCTCACACACTCCAACTGGCTGTGTATGAATGCCTTCTTGCTCAGCGAAGTGTTACCAATGTTGTGGCAGTCAGGCGGAGAATAGTTGGGCATTTTAAACATTCCCCCTCGGCGTACTCCCGGCTAGAAGACATTCAGCTACAGCTCAACCAGCCGATAAAAAGACTCCAACAAGACTCCAACAAGACGTACAAACCCGCTGGAATAGTACGTTTTACATGCTGCACTCTCTCGTCGAACAGAAATGAACCCTCGGAATATTTGGGTCCGAACATGAGCTCCCCGACAACCTCAGCGCGAACCAGTGGAGTTTACTGGAGAAAACGATAACCGCATTGGCTCCCTTTGAAGAGTTAACTCGACAGGTGATTCCCGCTGTCACCGTGCTTCAGAGATTGCTGGCAAAAGAAACGGACGAGGACCATGGAATCAGAACAACGAAGAACACTTTACTGGCAGCTGTGAAGAAATGCTTTTCGGACGTGGAGAAGAATCCACTCTACTGCATCGCAAGTCTACTCAATCCAAGGTAACAAATAGTCCTATATTTATGCTAACTAATAGTCTATTATGCACTTAATTTAAATGCTATAAGAATGGCTGTGTGTGGCTATAAAGTTTGAAGGAGGGCAAATATGCCTACCTAAAAAGTGTTAGTATTAATTGATTAGGCAACACATTGTTAAAAAAAATCAATAGCTTATGGTTTTAAAAAATAATTCTTTCCCTCTGACCGTCACTTGTTATTATTATTATTTTATTGTTGCTTGCTAAAAACGCCTCCAAGTAGTTTAATGTTGCCAATGATTTGACATAAAAGCTTAGCATGTATATTGTCAGCTAAACTGTTCCATTCTCTGTTTTGTAGCTATAAGGATCGTTTTTTCTCAAACACCAACACAGCAAGGGAGGCCAAAGTGATGGTGATACAGGAGCTACAGAAAATGTCTGGCGGGGATGCAGACCAACAGGAGGAACACGAGGAGCTACCTATCAGAAGGCCACGGAGGGACCAGCCCAGCAGCAGTCTGGACAGTGTGTTCGATTAAATTGCACATGAGCATGCATCACTGAGCAGTACTCCAGTGGCTGCTGCCATCCAGTTGGGAGACATACCTTGCAGAGGCCACAGTTTCTCGTAAAAACAAACCACCCCAGTACTGGGTGCTTAGCAAAGTGTGATTTCCCACTCTTGCCCAAATGTCACAAAAATTCCTCTCAGCACCATGTAGTAGTGTGGAAAGTGAACAGCTTTTTAGCTCAGTGTCACATATTGTTGATGAAAACAGAAATAGGTGTCATGGAAATTTTACTATACAAAGGAAGCGAGAGCGGCACGGTGGTGCAGTGGATAGCACTGTCGCCTCACAGCAAGAAGGTCTCGGGTTCGAATCCAGGCCGGGGGCCTTTCTGTGCGGAGTTTGCATGTTCTCCCCGTGTCCACGTGGGTTTCCTCCGGGTACTCCGGTTTCCTCCCACAGTCCAAAGACATGCACGTTAGGCTAATTGGAGAGTCTAAATTGCCCGTAGGTATGAGTGTGTGAGTGAATGGTGTGTGTGCCCTGCGATGGATTGGCGACCTGTCCAGGGTGTATTCCTGCCTCTCGCCCGGAACGCATGCTGGGATAGGCTCCAGCACCCCCCCCGCGACCCTGACCAGGAATAAGCGGCTTAGACAATGGATGGATGGATGGATGGATGGATGGATGGAAGGAAGCGAGAGTGTTCTCAATGTTCAAATCGTGTTTTATTACTGTTTCGAAACAGGGGAGCAGTCTAACACTCTCGCGCGAAGAATGTCAGAGTATCTCCGACGAGATAAAGGAAATACAACAGTATATATCTTTTACATTCTAGGTGACCATCGCCCTTTGGAGTTTCACCCATTGGTCATGGTTGAAACCCCTCCTTTATTTATGGGTCCAGACACACGTTTTACCCTCCCAACATACATATTTCTTGCATACATTAGGATGGGGCAACTCTCACCCATCACCCAGTATCAACTTTTCATCCGTGCTATTATGATTTATACAGCACAATAATAAAACTAATTCCCAAAGAACCGACCTTGACATTTCCTGCTCTCCAACCCAAACATCTTAATGTTTCTTATACTTTCATATGAGCTGTCTCCCACTTCTAGCAACACACGCTTATCTCTTCCTGAATGGTACACCATATGAGGACAAAATGTTTGACCAGTTAGCTGGAAGCGGCCTATCCCAAGGCCTAATTAAATGTTTCCCTTACACTACTCCCTTTTGTTACTAATGTAACAACTTAAGAAAAAAAATTCATCAGGCAACTGGAATGGGTGGCTAGATATTAAAAAAATACTAAAAATATAGGAAAAAGAAAAAAGAAAATAATAAGGTTACATACACTACTTCTTTCTTGTGACAGAGTCTCACCTTGTAAGTGATAATCGTTATACCACTGAGCCTTTAACCCTCTTTCTCATGTCATCACATTTCAGTTCTACAGATAGTAAGACAGATAGTATAAAAATAGCTGCATTAAGGAAATAAAGAAGAAAAGCAAAAATAAAAATAACGAACTCAGCATGGGAGGATTTACTCTATCTCAATCCGACCCATCTCCCTCAACACCTCATTTTCCTCCCATGACTCAACCACCATTATCTGCGCTGCTGCTTTTTCGGCACAGGTTTGGCATGCTACCTTGAAGCACGTCAGCAGCAGTAATATGAATATAATTATGGCTAATCCATACAAAACATATTTAATAATCAGTGCTCCCCATGGCCCAGTGACACCGCTCATCCATTCCATCAGATCCCACCCGTGTGTATCATGCAAGTCTTTAATGGCCCGCTTGGTGTCTTCCTTAAGCTCTTGGATGGTGCGGGATGCATCAGAAACATAGGTGCAACACTCACTTCCTACAATACGGCATACTCCCCCTTGTTGAGCTAACATTAAATCAAGGGCCATTTGATTTTGCATAGTCATCTTCCGGAATTCACCTAGTTCTTTAGTTAAGGCTTCGACTGCTAGCAGAGAGTGATTCATGTGGCTTTCCACTATCTTTGTTAAGCTTTCAGGTGTTAAAGAAAATCATGTTGGTGGTACTCAATTTAGTTTGTACAATGTACAATGATAGGCTCATAGCATTTACATAATAATACCCAAGTTGGGAATACTTGAGAAGATGCATGGGAATTGTTTCCCAATTTTTTTTAAAGTATATCCAGTATATTATTTTTAGGAGTGTAGAGAAGCTTGTCTCCTTATAGGAGGGGAATTTAATGGTGCACCTGGATGACTAAATTGATCGTTTGCCACCAAGGACATCTCAAAACACAAGATTCAAGGCTACTTCATTCATATGCGACCAATTGGTACTGGACACTTGTCAATTTATGAACCCCAATGGAATTTACTTCACTTAGAATAATGCGAACAGAACTCTTCACTCCAGAATTCACTTATAGCCTGTCTGTTTGCAGTTTGTCTCTGACATCTGACATTGCTCTGCCCTGCTGTCAGATCATAAAATGGTTACAATTAATCTTCTAGGGTAAAAATACTAGAGGTTACTGGAGTAAAAATGCTAGAGGTTACTGGAAATTGAATAACAATTTATTTAAAAATGTGTATTCAAAGAGCCAGTTAAAACAATTGCAGATTGGAGAAAAAATTAGATTTTTGAAAATGTCAAGTGTTCAGAGATGGGAATTTTTAAAGTTTAAAATTAGAGAGTTAGCTATAAAGCATTGTAAAGAGACAAAGACATTAAAATAATGAAAAACCTGAATGCTCTGCTTAAAAAGGATAATCTTAGTATGGATAAAAAAGTAACGCTTGAAAAGCTTAGGGCAGAAATGGATCAGAAGTGTATGTTGATTTGGCTAAAGGTGCTTTTCTAAGGTCAAGGGCCAAATGGTTGGAAGAAGGCAAAAAATAAGAATAAAATAAATAAATAAAAAAGAAACCCAAAAAGCTGTCTCTGCCCTAATGATAAATGATTATCATAACACTAATCCTAAAGAAATAGCAAAACATGTGAGCTCTTTCTATGATGATCTGTACAATTCAAATTGCACCAAGAGCATTGTAACAAGTTTTATCGAACATGTAAAAAAAGTTACATCAGATGTATCAGAAAATGTTACATTAATCTGTGAGGAATAACTTTTAAGTCTGAGGCTATTCATTCTATGAAAACAAGGTACATCTCCAGGTATTGACAGACTCTCTGTTGAGTTTTATGTGTTTCTGGGATACTATTGAGCTCCCTTTATTTAATATGTTTAAGGAATGTATGGACAGAAAGGAAATGTGTACAATAAAACAACGTTTTTGATTACCTTAATACCCAAACCAGATAAGGATAATTTGTCAATAGAAAATTGACAAAAGTATTTTTACGGTAAATTGCAAAATTATTTATCTTGTTTATGCCAAATGTTTGAAAAAAAGGTGAGGTAAAAAAAAAAGTGCAATTATATATGAATCCCAAACTGCTGGCTTTATGGCCAATCGCCATATTAGCTCTAACATTAGATTAATATTGGGCCTCCTTGACTATTCTGACTGTGGAATCTAATGCTCTTTTGTCATATTCTTAGATTTTTACAAGACATTCGACACTATTGAACATCAATTTCTACTAAGGGCTCTTCAGATATTTGGGTTTGGAGAGAACTTTGTGTTTACCACTCCAAATGTTTGCAACGGTATAGACAGTAGTGTCCTGCTCTATCCAGATGCTTTCAAAATATTTTCAGTGTCAAGAGGCGTCCGGCAAGGATGTTCGATATCTCCATTATTTTCGTCGTCGTCGAACCATTGTCTTTAACTATCCAAAGTAGTCCAGATATTCAAGGTTTATCAATTTTCAACAGAGAAATAAAACTTACATTGCTTGCAGATGATACAGCCTTACTTCTTAGAGACAAATCTCAAATAAAGCAGGCAGTGCAGGTGATTGGTGGGTTTTCTTGTGCATCAGGTCTCAAACTCAGCTTATCAAAATGTGAAATTTTATGTTTGTACAACTAAGAATACCATTCTGTGATTAATGCCATTCCTTCAGTGTCACACGCCATGCGATACAACCTGGATTGGAACAGAACAGCAGGACATAGGGAGTGGAGTGAATCAGTCGGCAGACCGGCATTTTATTTTTACTTATCCCTCAGGGGAGAGATAGGGAGAGAGAGAGCATACATATTAAATATCAAATGAACAAAATATCTTTCACCGTCGCCCTCACGGGTTCGGGACACAAAATAATAAACTAAATAAAATTGCCTTTTTGGCACAACAAGAATCGGATTTAAACTACGTATTTTTATACTTTTCAGTCCCTTTATAATTTCTCTCTCTCTCTCGCTTGTCTCTGTGATGATGGGACAAGTGCAGTTTTTGCAGTAATGAGCTATTTTATAGTTGTTCACACTCTATACAATTTTGGAGAAAGTGGGATGAGTATATTTTGTATAATACTGATCACTCTATAGAACTCAAGAAAAATATATTATTGCTTATTGTGAAAATGATTTGAAACCATTTAATTTTACAGTTAATCTTATGATCTTCATTGGAAATGTTCATGTCCATAAGTCCCCAACTTTTTAAATAGATTTGATATTATTAATGCAGTCTCTAAATTTAAAGCTGAGATATCGATCTAACAATATTTCTTCCTCATCACTGGCAATTATATTTTGTATTGCCGTTTTTATTTTTTGGCTGTCATGCTATATTTATTTTTAAACAGTTAAACAGTTAATATTGTCTGAATATTGTAATATTTGATTTGTTTAATAAAAAACAAATGGGGAAGTGTGGCTCTCCAGAACCAGGATTGTGCAGCCATAAATAAAACAGATACTGTGCTGTAAACTGTGTGTATGGTAAGAGATAGGGAGACATTAATGGGTAATGTGAGTGACCTTGGGAGAATGGCTTAAATACGAATTACTTTTACGTGGGGAAGGCCTGTGGCTTCTAAAGTTTCTTATTTAATTACATTTTTTACATTGGCCTTAACATTACAACTAGGGTGTCTGCCTTAATTAATAAAAAATAAGGAAAAAACATAATAATGAAATTTCTTAAATAATTTAGGCAATTAAAGAAAAGTCACAGTATTGATCCAAAATTCTATCTACTGTGGGCCATGTGAACACAAGACATTATTTGCACTTCTTGTTTCAAAGAAGGCACAGTTCAATGTTTTATTATTAGATTAAGCTAACAACACATATTATATAAAAAATGCACGTTTATAAGAATAGGCACGTGAGTTATGAGGTTGCTTGAGTTCAAGGCCTCATTATCTATCCCTATCTCCAGGAGAGTGGCATGCAGACAGGAGAGGGGCTCTCTGATATGGTAAGTGGGCTAATTACAGCTATCAGCACCAGACAAACTTTTATAAAATAAAGAACAATTCACTGAATTTTAATTCACTTTTAATACTATAATTTGTGTCATTAGGAGATCACATTTTGTACCAAAAATGTATATATTTAATTGTATGTCTTGTCTATTATCTAAATCGGGGGTAGGCAGTTCTGGTCCTGGAGTGCCAGAGATGTACCTGGGTTTTGTGTGATGGGAACACCAAACTATATAGTTGGATTAATTATTTACTTTTATAAACACAGGTAACCATGTGTCAGAGGTACTCAGTGTTTCACCATTCTGACTTTAATATTAATGCTCAGACTCAGACTTAATAATCGATCAAACTGTGCAATAAATTTGGCTTGGATTGAGCAAAAAAAAGAAATATCTGGTACCCTAGGATCAGGGTTGCTGGCTGTCCTGATAAAGATCCTTGTGTGAGCGCAAATAAAAAGGAGCTAAAAAGTAATATGCATACTTTATTTCATTGGTGGGTGTGTTTTTTTTAAACTCTTAATATATATATGCCCTGATTTCATAAGGCGTTTACAGTGTGATTATGGATAGAGCATACAATCACACGCATAGCGAGTTAAAGTGTGCCGTCTGTTGTGCTTGTAGTTTTCTGAATTGAAACAGAAGAGGGGGACAAAGACTGAGAAATGCAAGGAATTTTGTTTTGTACTTGCTTAAAGCAAAATAATGCATCGATCAAACAGTGGTACAGAGACCAGGAACACTCACTGTAAGCTGTAATGCAGTGTTTGTTCATTTATTTAACATGAATCAGTGTTTCTGCGTCATTTGGTCACACAATACCATGCTAGTTTATGTGAGGGTATTTATAGACCCTTCCAATGTTCCCTGGTTCAGATCTGACAAAGATGTAGTAATGTAGAAACGTCTACTAACCTCCACCTTATTTAGTTAAACTATGTATTATATACTTTGGGACCCTGAGTCTCACAAAGGGTTTATCCTTTTTGAAGTTACCCTGGTATGCTCATTTTTTTCAGCCATTGAGTCCATATCAGAGAACATCTGTTTTTATCTTGTTTTGTCAGCTGGGTTGAGGCCTGGCAGTGGCACACTTCCTTTCACAACAATGAAGTCTTATCTTGTCGGTATTATGGCCTATTATCTTTGATGGCTAGGAATTTGCAGTGCTAACTGACAGCTGAAATAAAATCATGTGAGCCATTTGGTGAGGGTCTATGAATCTGTCACTTGGAATCTTAATGTGTGAGATTATGTACAATGTTACACTGGAAAATGTTGCAAGAGTACAAGCCTGTTGCAATAGTACAAGCCTGTCCTTAGTGAGCTTTTCATTTCTGTTTAGTGTGTCCTCTGACTTTACTTTTTACACTTTAATGATATTATAAACTGATAATATTCTATGTCTAAACTGAGATGCTGTGATGTAATACTAAAAAGGATAAGAAGAAATGAAAATGTAACTGCTTACACAAAATATGATTTAATGATAAAGGTAATTATATATTTTTTACCTATTAAAACATGTTAAACATTGAATTGGAAGCAACGTTTTCTTAATATTAATGTAATTTAAACAGGCAGTGATGAAGCATGCACATGTGCTAACTGATTAAAGACACTTAATTTATAAAATATTGCTTTGAAGTGTAATTGCTTGTGAATTGCACGACCAGGCTGTGTACACTACACTGAGTGCCTGCTACATTTTACAGTGGGAAAACGTGCACCATGTACTTCCTGTCAAAAAGCACACTTCATGGACAATAAAGCCGAATATCCAACTGAAATTAAAAAACGCCCCTCCAAGGACAATTTAAAGTGGCCGTATAGATTTTCTATGCAAGCGATGTCATCTGCCGCAAGATCTCGTGGGGTAGAGAAAGCAGGTTGAGTGTATAAAAGAGAAAACCATTTGACAGATTGCCAGGGGCAAAAACTAGACCTGCTAGATATTCAAAAGCGAATCGTCATCTGAAGCTAGTCGGCTGAAGGAGCACTCCCGGTCCGACTCCCAAATCGCTCACAAATGTAGACAGGAAAGAAAAGGTTTTTAATTTAAATAACCGTCCAAATTGTACATGTATATTTCCCAATCTTCTCCTTTGTATAGTTCACCCTTTGCTGGATCTACATCTAAATGTGGCCATGAATTCGGCAGAACAGACTGTAACATGGCTCATAACGCTGGGGGTCCTGGAATCGCCGAAAAAGACCATCTCCGATCCTGAAGGATTTCTGCAATCGTCCCTAAAAGATGGGGTGGTTCTATGTAAGCTGTTGGAACGATTGCGCCCTGGCTCTATCGACAAAGTAAGACTATTTCTGATGACTAGATATCTCTTCGCTCGTGTTTAATACAACAAAATGCAACCTGACAGATTCCATATCATCATATTTTTAAAATCAAACGTCGCAGTTGAACTGTTGGATTTTTAAGGTCACGTGTAGCCTACACTCATTATTGTCCATAAACGACATTCAAATGTTGGCACAGATGTCAGCGTATTCGCGAGTGAGGACTGGCTTGTTGTTTTACAAAGGTAACACTCAATTTGCCCTGACTCACAAGAGTAGCTCGCGCGTAAACTGCGTTTTAGCCGGCTGTAACAGAGTATCAAACCGGCGGGGGAAAGATGCTACCCTCCGCTTATCTTGACACTTATGGGAAAATATGGATGATTTTGTAAGACGAACACAAAATAAATCGGCCATGTTGATTTGCGGCTTATTCTAAATCGCTTGTGCTTTCACCTATGTTCCTCAGTTAAAACTATTATTGAAATGCAGGGCTACATTTGTTTCAAATCAACAGGACTATTATTGATATTTAGGAGTTCACAGTAAGCTGGCCATAATGCATAAACCGCCATTGACTGCAAAACACACGAACAAGACGAATCCAAAACATTTAAAGGAGCAGAGTTGTTTTTAAGGGTATCATCACGTAGGGTCTCTTCAATGAGACATCGTTAGTTTGCCTTGGTCAGTAGCACGTAAATTACATTTTACATTTTAAGCATTTAGCAGACGCTCTTATCCAGAGCGACTTACAAGATGTGCAGTATGGATAAAAGACTAGTGACTCAAATTAACATGCAAAATTTAAATAACCACATCGTCTCCAGTTCGCCTTGTTTTATTTGGGAACAGCGGACAGGAACAATTTCCTATTACATTATGCAATAGAATGCAATGTATGCCTGTTTTTATACATCCTGCTTAAATACAGTTCTGGTACCAAAAAACAAGAAACAAACGTACAACTTACTGTGTTGTATATTATGAATTTGTGCATTTCACAATACACTCACACACAGTATGCGCTTCTTAAATACAATATGATTGTAGGCTTACAGTACAGGTAATTGCCAAAATAAAGGAAACACTTGAGAAAATGAGTGATACAAAGTATATTGAAAGCAGGTGCTTCCACCCATGTGTGGTTCCTGAGTTAATTAAGCAATTCATATCCCATCTATGGAGGAAATAATGCATTTTATTAAAAAATGATTTAATGAATTTAGTAAAAAAAATATATAAAAAGTGAAATGTCAACATACATAATTACATGTAAAATATTTAATTATTTATTTCCACATATTATTCATTTCCATATATATCAAATATTTCATTATTTATAATTAATTTCTGTAATTAATATTGTCACATTTTCTCTCTGATGTGAAATGGGAAATAATTAATCTCCATCATTGTCGATGATCACCATGTGATCAAACCTAGCTAGCTAGCTTAGTGTAGAGAGTAGAATAGCTAAGTACCTGTAAAATATTTGCTGCTTAGTGACGGTATCCGTGTACCAGCATGTCGAAAAGCTCCCCCGAACTACGATAGTATGGGGGAGAGGGGTGGATTGTGCCAAAAATGGGGCGAATAATTGGTCGAAGGAGGTGACTGATGTGTTAATGGAGGTGCAGGTGACTGAGGAAGTGCAGGTGACAGAGAAGCGATTGGAAAAACTAGCAATGATAGCAATGATCCACACCCCATACAAGAGGCTACTGACACGGCAAAGTCACCCACCAAACATGTAACAATCACGAAAGAGATGAAATGGGAAACAATTACACCACCCCAAGTTTGTCTCTCTCCACAACGCAGACACAGGCAGCCAGGGAACAAAACGGGTGGAGCTAGCAATACTGCAGAACGTTGATTTGTCAAGCGCAATCGTCACAGAATGGTCACGCTAAATCTCAGACAGGCTCAGACACAACTGCCATGTTTATTTTTTTTAGCTTCACTTCAATTATTGGTAGGCTATTATTCGAAGAGTATTATAAAGAGTTTGGCATTATTGTCAGGTTTGCGTGATTCTACGAGTTAGGTTTGTGTTACGAAGACTGAAATAAAATATTTTCTTTGAAAGAACAAAGTATAGTATTTTAATTCACGCAATTAGAATATACATATTCATAGTACAACATTTTAATTCCTCACATAAATAGATTTTTAGAAAGATATAGGAATCGCTTCGATGCATTCCGATGCTTGAGCTAAACCCAGGCCTTTGAAACAAAAGGATCTGAAATGCACAATGACAATATGACAGTGTTTGAACAATCTTGCAAATTCAAAAATATATATATATTTTTAAATATGAATGTATATATTTTTTTAGCTGCACGTTATGGGCAAAATCTCATGTTGCGATTGTGATATGCAGGATATACAGCACCATAATTCATTGGACAGTGACACATTTTTTGTTATTTTGGTTCTGTACTCTAGCACTGAGTTTGAAAGGATACAATGATTGTACATGGCCCCCCCCATTTTAAGGTACTACAAGTATTTTGTTGAATTTTCTTCACAGATGTGCTTCGTTAGGCAGGTGTATTCATTTGTGTCGTTACTGAATGCAGAAGAGAGCTGTTGATGTCTAGTCTTGATTCTAGACTTTGCAATTGCCTTTGGAGATTGTTGTTGGGGTGTGACAACATGAGGAAGACAGCAGTGTCGATGCAAATTAAGCTGGCCGTCATAAGGCTCAGACATGAAAATCAATCAATCAGGAACATTGCAAAAACCCTGGGCATGCCCTAGTCAACAGTTTGGTTCATTATTAACAAGAAAAAAAACTGGTGAACTCAATTATGTCAAAAGACCCAGTAGACCGAGGAAGACCACTGTAGTGGATGACCGGAGAATACTCTCTATGGTGAAGAAAACCCCCCTGACAACGGCTCAACAGATCAAAAACACTCTCCTGGATGCAGGTGTAGATGTGTCAAAGTCTACCATACGTATAAGACTACACCAGCAGGACTACAGAGGGTACACTACAAGATGCAAACCACTGATAAGCCTGAAAAACAGAAAGGCGAGATTACAGTTTGCTAAAAAGCACCTAAAAGAGCCCCAAGAGTTCTGGAACAAAGTCTTGTGGACAGATCTAACATGCACCAGAGTGATGGAAATGCCCATGATCCAAAGCATACCACCTCATCCTTGAAACACGGTGGAGGGGGTGTTCTGGCTTGGGCCTGTATGGCTGCCAGTGGAACGGGCTCACTTGTCTTCATCAATGATGTGACTGCAGACAGAAGTAGAACAATGAATTCTGAAGTCTACAGAAATATTTTATCTGCTCAGATAAAAGCAAATGCCTCCAAACTCATTGGACGGCATTTCATCATGCAACAAGATAATGACCCGAAACATACTGCTAGAGCAACGAAGGGGTTTTTGACGGCCAAAAAGTGGAAAATCCTTGACTGGCCGAGTCAATCACCGGATCTGAATCAAATTGAACATCCATTTTACATGCTGAAGACGAGACTGAGGGCAAAAAGTCCTAGAAACAAGCAGGAATTGAAGATGGCTGCAGTACAGACCTGGCGTCTGGTGATATCTATGCGTCGCAAAATTCAAGCAGTCATTGCATGCAAAGGATATGCGACCAAGTATTAAAAATGATTACTTTATTCTACATTATGTTAAACTGTCCAATGCATTATGGTGTCATGGGGGGGGACTATGTACAAAAGGTTCTATAATTTCTTAACGGTTCATCAATCTCAAAGTGCTAGAGTACAGAACCAAAATAACAAAAAATGTGTCACTGTCCAATGAATTATGGTGCTCACTGTAGCACACGATGTAACAAAACACATGGGTGGAAAATTGATCATTGATATACGTGTTCCAGACATCATAGCATAGGCATTATATTAAGTGAATTAAGGGAACCCAAACAGTACCATTCTCCCCAATATTAGTTTAGCCTACTGAAATGCTAAATGCTTAAAATGTAAATGTTTAAAAAAATTATTCAACCGTTTCTGTTTGACTTCTTAATCACAGTACTGAATGAACACAGCTGTCCTACTGTTTCTTTCACCGTTGTGCCTTTTTTGTCGTAAGGCATTGCATTTTCGAACGCATCCGAGATTGATGCTTTCTTGGGCTGGGACTGTCTGGGATGTGATTTTAGTAAATTAGTTCTGGGGAGACAAAGCTAGTCTGTGAGTATGTGTGGGAAACAAACGTAAGACAAAACATGCCCAGTGTCGAGCGTTGCTATAGACTTATATCGCAAACTTTGGCGGTATGATATTGCAAATGTTCATATCGGAATACGATATATCGTTCACTACTACTCATAGCTCGTGCTGGACATGTTTTTGCAGTGACAAGCTACAGCACAGATGTAAACAAAGACAAATATAGCTAATGTTTTAATTTGTGTACGATTCTGTGCCTCTGTGCCTGATATATTCCTCCATTCATACTAATTGCTCTCACTTTCCACACAAATAGACCCATACACAACAGCCCCGCCCACTTCGCTACATGAGAGGGTCATAGTAAAACAGATGAATGCAACATTACTGTAATAATTGTAGTAGTCCTCCTTCATTCATTTGCAAGGCCTATTGGAAATATTAAGGTGAAATTACACAATCTAAATACACACATATTAGCACATACAACACATAGATCATTAACTAACTCAAATCCACACAAATGTGCTCAATAAAATTAGTACGTTGGAACATCCGTGGTACTGGTACACAGGCAAAGAAAACAAAATTTTTAAATCACCTAATCAAGTTAAAGGCTGACATATGTCTATTACAAGAAACCCACTTATCAGAATCGGAACATCAGAAATTAAAAACTTCACAATTTAATCAGGTAGATTCAGCAACCTACAATTCAAAGAAAAGAGGTGTCTCAATTTTGATACACAAAAGAATACCACTAATCCACAAAAATACCATTGCTGACCCTGAAGGGCGGTACATTATTATCAACGCCTCCATCAATAACAATAACATTACCATTGCAAGCATATACGGCCCCAATAATGATGATCCCTCCTTCTTCCACACAATGGTCTCATCATTAACTGATCTCACAAATTCAACAATCAACATTGACTTATTTCTTACCAGCAATTCAATTATATCTGATACCATAATTCACCCCATCATAATCAGTGATCATGCCCCTGTCTCCTTTCAGTTAAATACTAAACATTTCAAACAACCTCCCACCAGATGGCGATTTAATGCATCTCTGCTTAAAGATACTGAGTTTGACACATTCTTTATAAAGGAGTGGGCATCCTTCTTGGAAATAAACGATTCTCCAGAAATCTCATCCGAATAGCAACCGTCAAAATGGTCGTTCTACCCCAAATCAACTATCTTTTCACAATGATCCCGACCCAACCCGCTACCAACTGGTTTCAAACATTAGACTCCATAACAAGCAAATTCTATTGGAAAAAAAAGAAACCCCAGATTAAACTGGCTACTCTACAGAAAACCAACATTTAAGGTCTAGAAGCACCAAATTTCCACCACTACTATGATATTTAGTGCGTTTAACAACAATTAAATATATTGAGGGTATATACAGTTTAGCTCAATTAAAAACGTTGATACAGAACTGTTGATGTCGTTAAAACCGCCAGAACAACGCAGTGTGTTGGTCATTACCTTTGGAACAGGATATAAAACAGAAGTGTATATCAACTGGACACGTTGATGTCCGCATGGAGAATTATATTTATCGCCAATAACAGTGTGGCCTTACGCAGTTGCCTAGAAAGTAAACATCAAACTGAACTCCTTTGACTTGAACCAGAAGAAAAGAATAGCGGTATCCTTACTTTCCACTTTTCTACTACTACTATTCCGCTTGCCATAATACTGTCTGTTATCAACGCTCTCCCTGCTAGTATACCGTCAGAGATGCTATGAAATCGTATCAGGAAACGTCATTTCCTTTTCTGCTGTACCCACTTACCACGAGAAAAGGTGCAAATATTTGCTTGGAATTGCATCAAGAGGCAAATACACAACTGTAACCAGCCTGTGGGTAATCGAGTTTCCGCAGAGGGAGAGAAAAGTGAAGCCGCGTATAAGTACGGATCGGGATTTGTTTCATAATTCGCCTTCTCCTCACGCAGATTTACCAGGACCCGAGGAACGACAGCGAGTGCCAGGGCAACATTAGGGAGTTTATCAAAGGCTGCGGAATATTCCGCATAGAGGTGAGTGACCACCTTTTACGTTATTTGTGTGCTTGATGTATGCTACTTTGCAAAGGTCACCACTTGTTGTGCAGTGGATTGGTGCTTGGACGTATAAATTAAATAAACAACCAGAACCATACGGATATTATCTCTTGGGTGGTGGAATTCTTAACCGAGAATAATAAAGCTACTGTATCTTCTGTAAATTGTTTTGTTAGTTGTAGCTGTCTCAATCTGTATTTATGACTAGTGGAAGAACATGGAATTATTTGTGCACTTTGCCTGATAACGTTGTACAAAGGCGATTGCAAATAGCTGGCAATTCTCGTTTGCAGTCCACAGGCAAAACACTTTAAACAATGCATGGTTAAGCCACCTTGCTATCGATTAATACAGTGTGTTAGTAAAAGAACTACAATAGCAGCATTCCCGTTTTCTTTTCTTGTTTTGCGCGCGTAGTCGTAGCGTCCATATTAATCTCAGTAACCTCATTTTGTCCTCAAATCAGAATAACACCCATTCATCGCATTTTCTCCATATATCGGAATTAGTCATCTTCAGTAGGATGCGCTTTTTCAGTTGGAACACCTAGAACTGAATTCTTGAATCGGGTTGTCTCATCAAGCCGATGTATTTAATCTAATCTCAATTTCATTTTTTTTCTGCTTTTCTCAGTATCTTTACAAATAAGGCTGTTTGTATTGCGGGTCTAATTGCTTTATGACTCGTTTTCCTTACTTAAATATTAATCGGCAACAAGCGAATGATTTGTAGACGTCCAACTATTGTATTTAAACAAGCAGTATGCCTGTTGTCTGAAACAACTTTAGCATTTAGCATTAGCATAAGTGGTGTGTTGTGTCATTTTACAATGGATCAAATCATAACCAATGCGAAGATTTGAAAAAAAACCCTGAACGCTAAAGTTACTGTCGGTGCTTTCATGATTTATTTATTTATTTATTTATTTATTCATGTTGTTTAAATAAACGTTCCCATTTGGTAAAATGAGACTAATGTGTTGCCACTTTATGAGCTTGTTCAGGTAAATGAAAAATGTGCATGACCTGCTGACTATTTTTTGATGAGCCTCCAGTCTAGTGACAATGCTGTTAGATGGTGCATGGGGGAATACGGAAGCATTTTTAGATTGCTAAATTATTGTTTTGACCAGATTGCAAACTGGAGCAGGTGCAATGTGGCCAAATTTTGGTCAACCAGTGTCTTGTGCTTTTGCCATGCCACTGAAATGCTAGGGCGGCTCAGCATTGACATAAGTGTCAGCGTACATTACGTCAGGTTGTTGAAGATAGAGGTACCTGTTCAAGGTGGGCAGCATACCACCTCTTGGGTGAACATACTCCTTTCTGCCAACAATTTCAACAAAATATGTGCACGTTTGTGCCATGCAGCTGTCTTTACCCTTGCCTGAGGACCCATTCCCCGTTGTAGAATGCAATATAATGACTTACTGTCCTCTGTACTGGAAAGATGATCTAACTGTAGCTGAAGACAGGTTTGATAGGGATGGATTGAGAGGACTAATATAAAGAGACATGTTTAGAGCACAGAAAAATTGTGTGTATCATAGAATAGAATGGTCTAATGAAAGCCCATATAGATTCATATGATAAGGCAGGAGAGAGAGCCAGCCCTGCCGCACGACTCCCGCTGAGCGCCTCTGTTTCATTCTTTAACATTAATTACTTAATCACTTCGGATGACCAATCCCCTATCGCCATGTGTCCAAGTATGAGTTAGAGAGACTCCAAAATGTTCTACAATTGGGACAATTGGGAAAATTAGTTACCTACTCTTTATGTATGGGTCAGTTGTGTGGCAGACGTAAGGTAAAATATTTATATTGTGCTAATGACATGCTTGTGAGCAAGTGCCTTTTGAAGAAGGAACAGTGTAACGAATTGACCAGGGGTAGACCAAATAATTAAGAGCAGAAGTTGGCATGAAATCCATAAATGGATATGGCCATCCTTGCCCAGCCCAGCCCTAGATTGATATTTGCAGTCAACTGATTTAGAGTTGCTCATCTGTTTTGCCTTGCATCTCGAACCAATGCACAAACATCATGGTCAAGGAGTATGCGCTTGTTGATGATGTCTTTCCCTCAGACTTCGAACGAAATTAAACTTCGTAATCTCAGACAACTACAGTATGCTATATCAGTTTCCTACTGATAAAAGAGCTTTTCGCAGTAGGAAACTGATACACACAAACATTAGTTTTAGGATGACCAAATAGTCCAGATGCAAGACAAGCAGGATGAATTTGCGGGACATTGCGTGATGGGGAAAGGTGGAATAGAAAAGTAAAGAAGCGATTTTGTTGCTGATGATATTGTTGAGCTGTGAGGTGGGAGGGATCATATACATATTTTATTTCCATAAAAGTTTGCACTTTGTTTAAAATGCAGTAATAATTTAAGTGAGAGAACTTTTAAATGACATTTATTAAAAATCTAATTAAAGTTATTAGTTTAGTTTAGGGCGGCACGGTGGTGCAGTGGATAGCGCTGTCGCCTCACAGCAAGAAGGTCTCGGGTTCGAATCCAGGCCGGGGCCTTTCTGTGCGGAGTTTGCATGTTCTCCCCCGTGTCCGAGTGGGTTTCCTCCGGGGTACTCGGTTTCTTCCACAGTCCAAAGACATGCACGTTAGGCTAATTGGAGAGTCTAAATTGCCCGTAGGTATGAGTGTGTGAGTGAATGGTGTGTGCCCTGCGATGGATTGGCGACCTGTCCAGGGTGTATTCCTGCCTCTTGCCCGAACGCATGCTGGGATAGGCTCCAGCCCCCGCGACCCTGACCAGGAATAAGCGGCTTAGATAATGGATGGATGGATGGATGGAGTTTAGTTTAGTATTTTATGCTAAACAATTCATTCATTCATTGTCTAAACCGCTTATTCATGGTCAGGGTCACATGGGAGCTGGAGCCTATCCCAGCATACATTGGGCAAGAGGCAGGAATACATCCTGGACAGGTCGCCAATCCATCACAGGGCACATACACCATTCACTCACACACTCATACCTACAGGCAATTTAGACTCTCCAATTAGCCTAACGTGCATGTCTTTGGACTGTGGGAGGAAACTCCACACAGAAAGGCCCCGGCCGGGATTCAAACCCCACTTGCTGTGCAGCGACAGTGCTATCCACTGCACCGCCCTGCCAACCAATTATGTATTTAATTTTATTGTAGTGAAAGCAAGTCTCATAATTTGCTCTTCACAAGCCACAGAGCTTGCTCTTCATCAGACATGATGAAATTGCCAGTTTGCTATGGAAAAACTATTAAAGAGGTAAAATCTGATCATCTGATTGTCCATAGTGAACCAAACTCTCACCACACCCACAGGTAATTTATTCTTCTTAAACCAACCTCCTTTACAACTGAGGTGCACCGGAACGGACAAGGACACGCCTTAATGCACCTCCATCTTGGATTAACCCTATTGTCCTATTTCGTTTGACAACAAAACTAGAGCCCTTTAAGCCATTCAGACAAATTTCTTTGCACGATACAGATTTGGCTGGCAAGGTATCATTTACCTTCAACACTTACTAGAGCCATACATTGCCCATGCTACCTGGCATAGCCGTGCTTTGACTTTGACAGTGACACAGACCCTGTGCATAGGGTTGCGTTTTTTTTGCTAGTGGTGCATTTCTGTACTCAGTTGGCAAAGCATGTGTACAACATGTAGACGTGTACAACAACGTAGAAAAATAATGAGGTCAAATTATGATAAAAGAAAAGATTTTCATGCAGCAAACACCAAGTCTGTGTCTCTTCCCATACTGCAAGCATGCAGAATTAAATTGGACGTGTCCAAAATAATTGTATTAGGGCATTTAACTTACAGGCAATTCCTGCCATGCTTCCTCTCAAAATTTGACAGCCAGTGCAGTGTTGCATTTTGCTGTGATAATTGTTTTGTACTCCTCGTAGCTGTGTCCATTATGAGTTTTTGCATCAATTGTCAAAAAGCAGCTCTTTCTTTCATGTCATAGCTAAAGATTATTGTTTTGGTGTGCAGCACTTTTTCCTTTTTCAAGTAGAATGGGCACGCACATTTATCCAGATTACTAAAGTCTGAATTGAGTTAAGTGCAAGATAATTTTAGCCTGAATGCCCCATCAAGAAATGGAGATAATCCAATCACTAGATCTGGCTAATGTTCAATTAGCCTGCTACTCAGGTTGTCTTAAATGTAAATATGCTTGAATGGTCTCCAAAAAAAAAAAAAACAGAAGGGTTATTACAATAATATACATTTAGGTGCTCACACATCTGTATACTATAGTAAAATTGTAAGCACAAAAAGCACTGTATTTATACAGTGAAGAAGATCACAAGAGACAGCCAGGACTATAGTACAGTTCCAAGTTGCAAGTTTTTCCTAATTTCTACATTCACATTTTACTCAACTGAAGCATCTCTGTAATGAACCTCTCACATATTCATGTCATGTTGGAGATTAGTAGAGTGCTGTCCTGAAATGACCGTGGACATATGAATCATCCATGCATGTCAATCAAATTAATTAATTAATTAATTAATTATTGATTTAATTGCACATACAAACATATATTTGTTTTAAAAAACATACAGTGGCTTTGGAAAGTATTCAGGCCCTTTCACTCTTTCCACACTTTGTTGTGTTATCCATCAATCAAGCCTTTATGGTAGCGCTTGCCATTCAGACCAAAGAGTTCAATTTTTGTCTCATCAGACCAGATAATCTTTTTCCTGATGCTCGTAGAATCCTTTAAGTGCCGTTTGACAAACTCCAGGCGGGCTGTCATATGCCTTTTACTCAGGAGTGGCTTCCATCTAGCCACTACCATAAAGGCCTGATTGATGGAGTGCTGCAGAGATGGTTGTCCTTCCGCCAGGTTCTCCCATCACTGCAGAAGAACTGTGAAGCTCTCTCAGAGTGGCCATTGGGTTCTTGGTCACCTCCCTGACCAAGGCCCTTCTTGCCCGGTTACTGAGTTTGGCCCGGACGGCCAGCTCTAAGAAGAGTTGTGGTGGTTCCAAACTTCTTCCATTTCACAATGATGGAGCCCACTGTGCTCCTGGGGACTTTCAATGCTTTAGCAATGTTTTTATACCCTTCCCCAGATCTATGCCTTGACACAATTTTATGTCTGAGGTCTATGGAGAGGTCCTTGGACTTCATGGCTTGGTTTTTGCTCTGACATGCACTGTGAACTTTGGGACTGGTGTGTGCCTATAGGTGTGTGTATAGACAGGTGTGTGCCTTTCTAAATCATGTCCAATCAATTTAATTTGCCACAGGTGGAGTACAATAAAGTTTCTAGAGACACCTCAAGGATGATCAACGGGAACAGGATGCATCTGAGCTCAATTTGAAGTGTCATAGCAAAGGGCCTGAATACTTATGTAAATGAATACATTTCCTTTTTTTTATTTTTTTTATAAATTTGCAGCAATTTCTAAAAACATGTTTTTGCTTTGTCATTATGAGGTATTGTGTGTAGATTGATGGCAAACAATCTATTTAATCAATTTAAAATTAAGTCTATAACACAACAAAGTGTGGAAAAAGTGAAGGGGCCTGAATACTTTCTGAAGCGACTGTATCTTACACAATTTGACAGGTGTAGAGACAGCCTCTCTGTCATTCATGTGCCTTGAACCACTACTTACAAGTGCAAAGCTTAAATACTTTGAACTTCTTAGTTTAATACAGATTGCATTTCAAATGTAAATGATCAACATGGAACTTGCACAGCGCAGAATGTTTTTATTGAAACACCCTCCATTGCACCGCCCAAATCATGTTGACACCTTTTTTTGCAGACCACAAAACTATTACTGCCCAGGTGTGTTTTCACTACTATTCTCACTAAATTAAAGCCCCAAGTGTTTTAGTGTGTATGTTTTTACGGACAATTTACAGACGGATTTTACTGATGCTGTTCATGGTAAATATAGCATAAGCAATTGATAAAATACAATACAATAAAAGTAATGATGGTGTGATATCCCATCAAAGATGTTGTACCGGGGCTGGCGGATAGCGTAGCGGTCTAACGCACCACACTTTGGCTGGACCGGTGTGGTGTGCGCTGCCTGTCAGGGACGCGGTTCGAAACCCGCGTCCCTACCCCAGACCGGCCCTGGTCGTCAGCCTGATCGGAGGTGGCGTTTGGCTGTCCGCCTCCGGGGAAGGGGGGAGGGTGAACCGGCATGAGTCCGTCGAGGAGCAGGAAAAAGGCGTCCGTGGTAGAATTCCGTCTCTGAAGAGGCGGATAAATTTGGCCCGGAAATAATGTTTCGCCCCGGAGGACAGGCGGCGGACTCGTGGGGGAGGGGGAATTGAGATAAATAGAGGGTATAATTGCCAACCAAATTGGGAGAAAAACAGGGGGAAATTAAAAAAGAAAAATATATATGTTGTACCTTAAATTGTGTAAAACATTGAAATAACTTTACTCCATTGGCTTTTGCTTTCGCAATTTAGCAGCATATGGACTCTGCATGCACCTGTTATTAGGTATATACACTGCCCGTCCCCAAAAAAAAGTCACACACTCTAATATTTCGCTGGACCGCCTTTAGCTTTGATTATGGCACGCATTCGCCGTGGCATCGCTTTCGATAAGCTTCTGCAATGTCACAACATTTATTTCCGTCCCAGAGTTGCATACATTTTTCGCCAAGATCTTGTATTGATGATGGGAGAGTTGACCGCTGCAAAAAGTCTTCCAGCACATCCCAAAGATTCTCATTGGGGTTAAGGTCTGACTCTGTGGTGGCCAATCCATGTGTGAAAATGATGTCTCATGCTCCCTGAACCACTCTTTCACAATTTGAGCCCGATCAATCGTGGCATTGTCATCTTGGAATATGCCCGTGCCATCAGGGAAGAAAAATCCATTGATGGAAAAACCTGGTCATTCAGTATATTCAGGTAGTCAGCTGACCTCATTCTTTGGGCACATAACGTTGCTGAACCTAGACCTGACCAACTGCAGCAACCCCAGATCATAACACTGCCCCCACAGGCTTGTACGGTAGGCACTAGGCGTGATGGGTGCATCACTTCATCCGCCTCTCTTCTTACCCTGATGCGCCCATCACTCTGGAACAGGGTAAATCTGGACTCATCAGACCACATGACCTTCTTCCATTGTGAAATGACCATGAAGGAAGAATGGCAAAAATGATTAAGAAAAACAGTAGTTTGAGGTTAAAAGAAATTGAAAGCGGAGTAAAAAAATGATTTCCGTTGGGACTGGCTGGACAAAAAACTCTGAAGTGACAGTGGGTGAATGTTGTAAAAAAGTAGATATTCCTTGAAAATAAAAATTCGCTATACGAATTACACTTTGTCCATGGCTTTTTCCACTGGTCACTGATGCCAATGTTACACCATCTAACATTAGCTCATCAAGCAGGGATGCTGTCTCTACAGCTGGACCAGCGATTGCAGTTGAAGAGGTAGGATAACAAATAGAATAAAGAATTGAAGGCTTGTGGTTACCCAGCTATAGCCACGATTAATATTTAGCCTTTGTCAAACTCACTTAAACGATACACGATTCAATTTTGTTGATACAATTTTAGCTGGCTAGCACTAGCATGGTTTACTAGCAGTCAGTCATCATGAAACATTATGCCTTGCGCCTATCTCACTAGCTTATCATTGTGTCCGTTCCAAAACTCGAACCGGCACAATGCCAGTTTGTGCCACTCAAGCCTGGTGTCCACTCCATTTAAATCCGGCACACAAAACAGCTTGTGCCGGCCTGAACAGATGGTTTCCTTTATTTTGGCAGTTACCTGTAAATATCAGGTATGGTTTATGGCAGGAGAGAGCCAGCTAGAAGACTCGAATTTGATGATCAAAGCTGTACTTTGGCTGAACGTACAGAATCACCTGTACAGAATGTAAAATGGCGTTTTTCCTTGAATTGTTTTGTTTCTATTGATCACAAAAATAATGAGCTGCTGCATGACTGACAGTATTTTTCTCTCCATGATAAATAAATAACTAATTTTAGAAACTGTTCATGGGTATTTCTTTCGCATGCCAATTTTCCATGTGTATGCACTCCGTATGTATATGTGCATATATACAGTGGGTATAAAAAGTATTCACCCCCCTTGGCATTTTTCACATTTTATTTTCTTATGGAATAAAATGGATTTAACTTGGATTTCTTGCCACTGATCTACACAAAATACTCTATAATGTAAAATAAAAAAAACACTCTAAAGCTTTTTCTTACAATAATTGATTTTTGTAAGATCAATGGATCTTTCCATAGATTATAAATGGGATTGAGGTCTGCAGACTGCAGCAGGGATTTGTCTATATCTTGCTACATCCATTGTGCCCTCTATTGTGTCAAGTTTTCCAGTTCCTGAAACAAAGAAGCATTCCCATAGCATTAGGTTCCTGCCACCATGTTTCACGGTAGAGATAATGTTCTTGGCATGATGCGCAGGGTTAGGCTTGCTCCAAACATAGTGCTTAACGTTGAGGGCAAGAGGTCCAATCTTAGTCTCATCAGACCATACAAAGTGAGTTTTCAACAATGGTTTTCTTTTTGCCACCCCCCCAATAAAGCACAGATTTATATGAAGTGCTTTATATTGTTGTCCCATGGACAGTTTCTCCCATACATTTACATTTACATTTTAAGCATTTAGCAGACGCTCTTATCCTGAGTGACTTACAAGTTGTGCATTAATACATGGTAAGAACAATCGTAGTTTGCGCAATAAATCAGTGCAGTAATACAGCGATAGATATCATTGTAGGCAGCTGCATACCATACCTGTAACACTGGGAAGGAAAAGGTTAGTAATTATTATTTTTATGTATTTTAAATGAGGAGTAAGCAGGGATACATATACAAAAAGTATTGAACAAGTAGGCAGTGGTGATGAGAATTGGCTAGATGTACAGAATTCAGTGGTAGTGGAGTCTGAAAAGGTGGGTGCTTAATAGTGCTCCTGGAGTTATTCAAAGTCTTTTTATATCCTTCCCCTGATTGCTGCTTTTGAAGAACCCTTTCTCGGATTTGCTTTGAATGTTATTTGGTCTTCATGATGAAGTTCTTGTTTGGAAATACACTAACCAACTATGAACTTCTTTCAGACAGATGTATTTAATTTGAAAACATTTGAATCCCCTTAAGTGTACACCGGTGGACTCCAATCAAATAATTATGTGACCTTTGAAGACAATTGATTGCACTAGAGTTTATTTAGGTTTGTCTTAGCAAAAGGGGTGAATACTTATAGTTATCTTTTTTTTATTTGTAATTAATTAACAAAAAGCAGTAGTTGTAAGTTTTTTATTTGACATCATAGAGTATTTTGTGTTGATCAGTGGCAAGAAATCCCAATTAAATCCATTTTGATACCATGAAGTAAGAAATTCAAATGTGAAAAATGCTGAGAAAAAATGTTTTTTTTTATACATTTGTATGGCTTTTTCAACAGCACAGGCTGGCACTGCTCATCAGTGAGTAGTGTTCTCGTTCCCTCCAAGGGGGCTTGCTTGTGTAAATAATTCACACTCTTATCTTCATGGTGCTCTGTGGCTTTAATTCACGGACGACTGTCTGTGTTTTCTTTCTCGCTTCTCTTTCTCTGGTTTGGGACATGGCATATGGTGGTGAACAGAGCGTGGTGGTCGCGGCTTCATAGTTCTCCCGGCCATGTCGTTGGCAGTCCCTCTGGACCTGGCCAGCTGTGAGAAGCCCAAACAAGCCTCCTTTTGTCTTGGGGCGGGGCTTGGCTGCCCTGGACAACCATTCTTTACAGCTCATTTATTCCAGTAGCAGTTCAGCAAGCCCCGTCATCCCAGTTAAAGAGTGGGCAGACGTCATAAACACTGTCATGGTTGTCTTTCGATGGGAGTTCACATTACAGTGTGATCTCTGTGTGGTTCTCTGTGGCTCAGTTGGTAGAGCACAGCGAAGGTTGTGGGTTCAATCCCCATTGGGGCCACATATACTGAAAATGTATGCATTCACTACTGTAAGTCGCTTTGGATAAAAAGCGTCTGCTAAAATGGCGTATATAATCTCTAGTGATTAAATGATGTCCAGCTTGTCAGCTGATAGAGTTTTCTATTTTATATTGTGGAGATTTAAAAATATATATATAAATATATAAATAAGCCCATTTGAAATGATAGAGTAATGTTGGGCACTGGTAGACAGGAACTGGTGTTTGAGTGGCTTGAGAGTCATGTATGGCTTGTATGTATAAACTTGTATGGTTTCTAATATATAAGGGTGTTTGCATGAAAACATTTAAAATGAGACAATGGCTGATAGTGAGAGGTATCTGTGATAATTGGATCCCTGTAGAGAAGGGATGAGTTTTTGCTGCATCTTTTAAATTGAAATGTAGACAGTGTGGTCTTTGTCTGTAGAATGACTTGGGAAAACTGGATTGGGGGCAGAGGTGTTGGTTAGCCAGTTGACTGTTAACTAACTCCAACTACTCTATCTGACTACAATTAATGATAGCTTTCTCTCTGTTAATGTTAACTGTAGACAGCAGGACTGCTTTTATTAGTGTGGGGGTTGTAAGGCATTTGGGGCAATACCATTGTTTACGCATCTCGTCTTTTGGCTTCCTGCTGGCATCATAAACCCAGTTCACATTCTTTTGGGTTACTTCAGGGCATAGTTCTGTGAACTGCCCTACACCTGTTTGTATACAGGGACGCCAACAAAAAGAATGACGCATGGCACAGTGTATCAAAAATATTGGGGATCCCTGGTGACTAATTAAATGCAATGAAATTAATAGTAGCTTAATTGCCAGTAGCTAGTTGGGTAAAGGTAAAGCAAGCTAGTTCATGTAATGTGAGTGCAAACATGCTGTTCAAGTCAAATGATTTACTGTCAATGTCTTGATAGTAATTTACTTGCTTTGTTATGTTTTGAATGTCTGTTCGGTTGTTTTTGTACTTTGTTTATTCATTATTCATTATTCTCGCTTCATTCATGTTCTGTTCCCCGTTTGATATTGTTCCTGTTTGTTTCGAGATCAACTCCTTGTCTTTTGTCATGCACTTCGGGAAATTCTAGTTTTCGTTTTTTCTGTCTTAGTTTATTATCTCGTTTTACTTCCTTCTTACTTTCTATAACACTTTGTATATATTAGTTAGATGTATATAGCACTAACCTACTAACCTACTAACATTAGGGATTTAGATTAAGTTACTAACATTACTAATCACTAATTATCTCACGCTTCTAACTATCGCTATCATTCTCTCTCTCGTTGTCCTATCCCTGTACGCTTCTCACGTTTTGTTTCATTTGCACGCTGTTTTTCTCTATGCGTTCCTCCCCTTTGAACTATGCACGTGTCTGCCTGCTCTTCCAGGTCGTTTATTGTCTATGTGTCTGTGTTATTCCCAGTCTGTGTCTTTCGTTTCCCCTTGTTATTGTATTTACGAATCCCATTGTTTTCACCTGTGTTCCTACCCCTCTGTCCTCCCAGTCACACCTGATTCCTATTGTGTTTCCCTTCCCTGCTTGTATATAAGTTCCGTGTTTATGTTCTATCCCCGTCAGAACATTTATCTTCATTCCCTGTGCCGATTACTTGTAAGCCAGAGTCTGTAGCATTTTCCCGAGACGCCCCTTCTGTTTTTCACTTCGCGTTTGCCTGCCGATTCTGTTTGTTTGCCTTCTCTGATTTACTGGTTTTGACTTTTGGATTGTTTGTGACTTCTCTTTGGATTTTGATTTTGTACCTTCGCTACCCTGACTTCTGGTTTTGACCTCTGCCTTGATTAAACGATTATTTTGCCTGATCCTGATCTGCGTCTGGGTCCTTATCCCGAACATCACATGCTTTGCGTTCTATGGGCTCGGCTCAGTTCACTCTATTACTTAATTGATAGCTGGACGTGCACAACTTAACCTGCTCTTCCGATTTTCTTTCTAGCAATGTCTAGCGAGAAAATTGCTTCTGGTGGATCCCTAGGGTAACACATTATGTCTTGTTATTGGCTGTATCTCTTCCTCTTAGTCTTGGAAGTAGACTGTGGCTGAGAGCTCTTATGCTGATTTTAGTTTTTCAAAAACATTGAGAGCATGTGTGTTTTCTGTTTAGTGAAATTCATTGGTTTTGAAAGCTGTGCAACCCATGCGGCATGTTTCATGGGGCAATTGTCCACAAAATAGTGCAATCTATCTCAATTCAATTCAATTCAATCCAATTCAATGATGCTTTATTAGCAGGACCACTGCTAGCTCTCCCTCTCTCTCTGAATTCCACTTCCTCCAATAGATGACAATAGACAAAATATCTTTGTTGATATGTTGTTGGTAGTCCCCTGAGGACAAACCTTGAGATTGATAAGTACAATCTATGGCATGCATCGAGTACAATGGCTGCTTCTCTGGCAGAAGTGGAGCCACTTGGAATGCAGTCACAGTTTTCCTTGCAGTGGTAGCAGCACAGTGGAACTTGCAACTCCCTGCTCTGGGCACAGGTCTGGTTGGTGACTTGTCTAAGCCTGATTCAGTGAGTGCAAGAGGCGCCTCTTCACTGAATCCTGCCTGTCCTGTGCTGGAAGTGGATGTTTGGTATCAGGGAAGCCACACAGTGGGCTATTGGTTATGTCATGAGAGCCAAAGGGTGTTGTGTGTATTAAAACCAGCTGGGACTCAATTACTTTTGCCACAATACCAGAGCATTCTGTGCCATAGAATCTGTGGAGCAGAATTTGCAGCAGCAGACCAATAGGGTACAGAAATCTGTACATCCTGACCAATCGATGTGTATGTACATTTAATTTGTCTTAGATTAAAACAAGCCAATAGTAGAAGTGCTATAATATCCAACACACAAGTGCAACAGTAATCAGAACTGGCTGAAGTTCAATAAGTCCTAGTTATTGCCAGGAGTTTGGGCTGAAAGATGACTCTACTGTGCTGTGCTGTGTAATTCTTCCATACTCCTGGCTGTAGATATTTACTGTTGTAGTCTAATTCCAGAAAGTCTGCCTTTTCTCAAGCTGTTGGTCTTCCCTCTTCTCGGACTGAGATGTATTGGCTGTGATGTATTGAGCTTCTACAGTATGTTCAGTTATTCAAATTCAGTTTTAGAGGTTTCTTGAACTTCCATCGTGAACATCAAAGATTTCACAACTGGCTTTGCACTGAACAAGGCTATGGATTTTGATTTTGTATATTTGAAATTCATGCAGTTACTGTGTTTAACATTTTGATTTTTTCCAACATTTCTAGAGGGGAATTGGCTGTCGGCCTAAACCTATGGCTGGATATCAAGCCTCCTTAATGCTATCTCTGTATTGTCAGTCTAATTTGAAAACTAAACCTGGCCTTGGTTGAGCCAGAATACCAATAACTTGTTTTTTTACAGTTATTTTCCCTTCTCCCTCTCGTGCAGACGTTTGAGACCAATGACCTGTTCCAGGGTCAGAACTTCAGCAAGGTGCTCCATTCCCTGGTGGCGCTGAGCATCGTGACCGCAGGTAAGCGTACCTGGACATGTGGGCCAGGTGAGCATAAAGAGGGAAGGTGATCTCTCCATCTCTTCTAAGAGAGTGAAGACAAATTGTGCACATACAGGGACCTCATGCAGCAGCTCATTATTTTTATAATCCAGAAAAACTAAACAATTCCAGGAAAACTACAGTTTTACATTCTGCACAGGTGCTTTTCAATACAAAGTACAGCTTTGATCATCAAATTCTAAAAATAGTCTTCTAGCTGGCTCTCTCCTGGTATAAGTCATACCCGATACATACAGGAAACTGCTAAAATAAAGGAAACTCCAACATAAAGTGTCTTAATACAGTGTTGGGCCACCATGAGCTGCCAGAACAGCTTCAATCAGCTTTGGCATAGATTCTACATGTGTGGAACTCTATTGGAGGGATGCAACATTATTTTTCCACAAGAAATTCCATAATTTGGTGTTTTGTTGATGGTGGTGGAAAACCTCTCAGGCACTGCTCCTGAATCTCCCATAAGTGTTCACTTTGGTTGAGATCTGATCACTGAGCAGCCAATTCATATGGTTGACATAATTTTCATGCTCATCAAACCATTCAGTGACCACTCATGCCTTGTGGATGGGGGCATTGTCATCCTGGAAGAGACCACTCTCATTATGCTTCACCATAGGATGAAGGTGATCAGAATGGCTCTTTATATATTGGCATTTATTTACCTTGTCCTCTAAGGAGTTTACCATGGACATAAACCATGCCAGGAAAATGCCATTACCATATCAGAGCTGCCAGAACCCTTCATTTACTCAAGTGTTTCCTTTATTTTGTCAGTTACTTGTACTTTCCCAGTTACAGCAGGTTGTTTGAAGAGGATGTGCCTTGCTGGTGATATGTGGCGCATTCGCTAGCATAATGCAGTGGCAATGCTGGCATATGGGTGGGTGCGTTTGCGCATGCTTGTCTGTGTGTGCATGCAGATGGGTGAGTGTGCAGGAATTCTGGGGAGAGTGTGTTATGTGATTTTATGCGGGTCGTCCTTCTTGGCTGTGTTGTTCTTCCACTCTGCGTTCCTTAGCTAAACACTAGGCAGGGAGGCAAAAGGTGCCCCGGCTCTCTGTCCCCTGCACAGCCCCCAACCCAATTGCTAGAAGACCCTGCAATGATTCCCCTCTGTGTCAGTCAGCTGTGATCATCATGGAGATAATCATTTAGTTGCACAAGGTTGTTGAGAAACTGTAACCTTGCTGGAGGAAGGGAATATTGTACATATTGCAAGGTTTAAAAAACAGGAAAATTGTTTTATAAATGAGAATAGCCACTATAAAAAAAAGTGTTTTCCTGAGAGAGTGGGTGGAGCTGAGAGAGCTGTGTTCTTCACGGTATCAGAAGGGAATTTGGGTTGATGGTGTGAAGGTCCTGTTTGTTCAGTGATGGATATTACCCCCTTCTCTCTTACAGACATTGGAGTTGGCAGTGACTCTGTATGTGCACACCACTCTTCCCATCGAATCAAGTCCTTTGATTCACTGGGCTCCCAGCCCTCCTTCAGCAGATCCTCCAAGCTCCTGCAGAACCAGTACCGCAGCCTGGTGAGTGTCAGAACCAGAACTGCAGCTTTTTGTGTGTCAGTCCCGAAGCTCTGAGTTTGCGAAATCCCAGAATCAAGGATATGATGTAACCATTCTGCTGCCAGACTCTCTGAGGTGAGAGATAGACTCAGACCCCGCTTCCTCCCCCTGCAGGACATGACGGAGAACAGCAACCACCAGGCAATGGTGAAAGCACGCTTCAACTTTCAGCAGACCAACGAGGACGAGCTGTCCTTCACCAAAGGCGACATCATCCACGTCACTCGCATGGAGGAGGGTGGCTGGTGGGAGGGCAACATCAACGGCAAGACCGGCTGGTTCCCTAGCAATTACGTCCGAGAGGTCAAAGGCTGTGGTGAGTTTTCCTGTCCCTTGGTGGGCTGTAGTGTTTTTAGGATAGCGCTACTCCATGTGGTGTTATAATCCAGTAAAAATGAATCAACCTTTGTACCTTATATGGTGTGCTACAAGTATGCACTTTACCAAGAAAATTGTTCTCGTGTTCAGAATGAAGTGATTATTACTATTTCTTTGTGAATATATACTATGTTTAGAGAAATATGGGAGACAAATTAATTTGTAGCACAATTCATGCCTCTCAGGCATTTATTTTGGCCAGCTCTGAAATGTGATTATATACTGTGATGTATTTTGTATACGTATTTGCTCTGAATTCAGTAGCAATACAATTTCATTGATTAACCTCTGTCTCTTCGCCCTCACTCTGGTTGCTGGTTTTGCTTATGAAAAATACCATGATTTTACCAGCACCTGAAAATATTTTGTGGTTGTTTTTGATAGTTAGGTAAGATTAATTCAATGGGGGTCTTTTACCAAAGATAATGAGTCCTGATGTTTCTTCTTTTCATCTTAAAATAGCAATTCTGAAAAGGTTAAAAACTAAGTTAAGTTAAGTTATTGAATTGTAAAGATAATCCTGTTGATGGAAGTGTTCACTTTTCAAAAGCAGCTCTTAAAAAAGTGAAAAGAAGGGCAACTAAATTGGTACCTGGTATGAAAGGTAAAAGTTATGAAGAGGGACATAAGGCGTTTAATCTATTGAAGTTTAGCAGATGGAGACTTACTGAGAGTTATCAATGCCTGGAACAGCTTGCCAGGTCAGGTAGTAGAGGCAAAAACACTTGGGCTATTCAAGTCCAGGCTAGATGCAGTACTAGATACTCTTTAGATTAGGACATGACGAGCCTAGGTGGGCTGAATGGCCCGTTTTTGTCGTTATGTATTCTTATGTTCTTATGTAAGACCTACACAGTATTGGATAGACTTATTAAATCCACCCACACAGCCCCTAAGGGTCCTCCTACAGTGCCTGTGGGAGAAGAGCAAAGAGAAGAGAAGAGACTGATTTTTAAATTAGTTTCTGGCTGCTATTCAAACTTATTTTTCTTAAATGTTTTCAAATGTAACTGCAACTAGTTCCAAGGTGTTTTTAATGGATCAATTTTGAAATTGAAGAAATACATTTAAATTAGGTGTAGTTGAATATTTAATTCATTCATTTTTTTAAATAAAATAAAAATATATATATTTCACCCGGATTAACTTTGACCTCTGTGCAATGTCAGGTCCAAGTCATAGGCAGGAAAGGAAGGAAATCCCTCTCACTAAACAAAGACAGGAACTGCATTGGCCTCTTGATGGGACTTCCCTCCCTAAACAAGACTTAGACTGCCCTATTGTTCTGCAGCTTCTGTATCTAACCTCTCACACTTTGACTTGAACCGAACTGAGAGAGAGATTTGTATATATATATTATAAACATATATTTATGTTGTAAAATGCTTTGGCAATACTGGATTGCTCCTGCCATGTTAACAGTCTAACAGTCATGGTAAGACTCTTTAAATCCTTGAGAGAGAGACAGAGAGAAAAAGAGAGAAGGGAAAACATAAATAGTTTATGCTAGCCACAATTCTATCTGACCTCTCGCACTAAAGAAAGATTTCTCCTGGAGGGGGGGAGAGAGAGAAAGAGAGCGTAGAGAGAGACAGAAAAACATTAATGGTTTGTGCCAGCCTCAGATCTTTTTCTATTAGTAATTAAAGCTATCCCTGTGGGGGACTGGGAAACCTTCAGGTGTCCCAGTTTTTATTTTTATGCGGATGTGGAGCGATCAGGTGATATTCCCAGATGTACCTCGGGAGGATATGAAGGCTAGGGTCGCTCTGTCTGACGGTCCTTGCTGAGACTGGAGTCTGCCAGTCCCTGATGCGCTGCAACTTCCCCAGAGCACTCCCTCGTAGCGGAGTTCTCTGTCTGTGGAACGCTTACTCCCCCATACGGCGGGGCGATGCTCAGAAGGGTGATGACCAAGGAATCCCACCATCCTTTCCTGGCCTGGCCTTCCAGGAGGAGTTGGCTTGTTACTTTGTGTTGAAGAGGTAGAGCTGAGTCCATATATGGGAAAGTCCTTCTGATCCATTTCCTGTGTTTATCTGCCTCCAAACGCAGACAAGCCAGTGTCTCCCAAATCTGGAACTCTGAAAACCCCCCCGAAAGGCTTCGACACGTCAGCCATCAGCAAGACTTACTACACCTTGGTGAGAACACAAATTTGACCCGTCTCACTTGTGGAATCGGTTTGCAGCAAACAGGAAAGACAGGGAGCACCCCACGTATCCTTCATGCTTAGTAGCACAATGTTATAAAAGGCATTTCATGCTTGGTAACACAATAGTACAACCCGTTTCTCTTTTAGGCTATGTTTACACCGTCTGATAAAAGTGACCCAATTCTGATTTTTTGCTCACATGGCACATATCAGATATGTATTATGAATGTTTAAACAGGAAAAAAGCTAATATTTTCAGATCCGTTTTGGGCCACATTCATATGTGGAAATAAGTCCGATAGGAATCTGATATCTGCCAATGCGACTGTCATCTAAATGCACAGATCGGAATTTCCCTGTCATTCCGATTCACACGTCATTCAAATGCGTCACTCTTATACTTTTTCGCATTTGAATGACGTTTCACGTGCACAACGAGAAGTGAAAGATTAATTTGTTGCAGACCTCTAAAGGTGCTTCGGAATGCAATACCTTGAATTATTATTTCTGTCTCATTTGCGTCCCTTGCAGGTGGCAATATGGCTGTGCCGGCGTGGTTGTTGTATCCGTATCGGTGACCAAACCCTCGTGCACGCATGCAGGGTTGTTTCAAGTGTAAACCATGTAAACATAGGTATTGGATATGGGTCACTTTTAAAAGTAGACAGGCGGTCAAAAAAATTGGATGTAGGCAAAAAATCTGAACTGGGCATCAAGGTCTGCAGGGTAAATGGTAGCCTTAGTGGCTTTGATGTTTTGTGTCCTTTAGTTGCAACATTTTCACAAGGCACACCCGCAGTCCCAGTATCCCCCACCCTAAACCCTGCTTCCTTCTGTAGGAGCTATGACCGTGTTCTGACTGCCCATGAGGACTTTGCGCACTTTGTCGTACTTCCTGCCAATGTCCCTGCTCTCGATCTCCTGAGACATAGCGAGACCCAGAGCCACAGGCCTGTGTTCAGGCTAGCTGGAGGCTGCCCGCCTAGGGACCTAGGGCTGCCCGCAATGTAGGTCCCTGTTTCCGCCTGAGCGGGTGCTACGACAGCTGGGCCATGGCATCATCAGAGTGTGTTGGGAGGGGGAGGGAGTAGGCGGACTTGGGTGTTTAGGCACAAGTGCTGGAGCACAAAGACCATTCGTACGTTCATCTGCAGGCAGGGTAGAGCAGGGCATGCTGGGATGGTAGAGGGGCTGACCCAAGTATGGTATTATCACGGTTCCTTGATGCATGTCATGTGCATCTTTTGGTCGGAGAGGCCATAACCACGTATTGCTTCCAGATTCACTAGGGAGAAATATTTAGAATTACTTTGACTGCAGACAAGTAATGAATTTTCAGGGTGTATTTATTAAATATTTACTGAGAGACTAATTCTGTCAGGAAGACGGAGTGTCCCCCACAGTTTCAAAAGACGAAACTGTGTGAGGTTGAAAGGAAAGTGAATTAGTGCTGCTCATCGGGAGAGAGGTCGGGTGGCCTCATTCTGTCAGGTTGTGTCTGTCCTTTAACGTTCAGTTCAGTCATTTTCTCTGTCCGTCTCTTTCCTCCCATTTGAGTGAAGAGAAAACAAGCCCGAGTGCATCTCAGTGAAACAGGGAACGAGGGGAAATGAGGTCGTTAGCGGAGAATATTCAGGAAACCGCCACTGAGGCGTGTCAGATCAGTGTCTCCAGGGCATCAGTCATAATGTGCAAATGGCTGTGCTGGGTGGGTGTCTGACTCGCTCAACATATTTTATGTTGCCTTAGAAGACGGTGCACCTCCATAAATGATGCACCAATGTTTTTGAAGGACATAATTAGGTAAAAAATCTTTCAGGTGAATTGCCAGTACTATTTACGTTATAATCATGGAGACAAATATCAGTGAAGCAGAAAATAAAAAGATATCCTTGTTTTATTAATGCTCAACATTCTAGAGAATTAGAAAAATATTTTGCCTATGTGCTTACCATTAATAAATTGGCATGCTTCAGCAACAAAATAAGCTTATTCAGAGAGGGAGCGAAATTACACCTTGTTTCACACTTGTAAAATAAGTTCACACAAAATGTTCACTTAAATGTGTGGGCAAAAGTTATTCTGAATATAAAGTGTTCCCAATTAAAATGATAGGGGAAATATAAATTTTGCTCTATAGTATTCTGATACAGTGTATGTATCTCTGCAGGTACTGCAGAACATTCTTGACACGGAGACAGAGTATTCCAAGGAGCTCCAGAACCTTCTGTCCAACTACCTGCGATCACTGCAGAGCACAGATAAGTAAGTTCTGTCTTCCCGGGGAGAAATATCAGAAGTCACTGTGTAGGTAGCTGAACGCTGTACCTTACCCCCGCTTTGATAGGACCCATATTTTGTGCTTTTGGTGCAGTTTTGGGCAGTTTGCAGCCCTCAAGCCACTGAGGAAAACCAACATATGTTGGCATAGAAAGAGCTAAACACAGGAGCAGTCAAAGAAGGAAAAAATGTGAACGTTAAATATTGTAATTCGGGTTGATCCAAGTGCACTTTGGATAAAGGTAAAGACCAATGCAACAGAAAACAATTATGATGTTAAAGAAGCTAGCAAAAATATACTGTATATGTAACTATAATTTTGCTTCAATGTCACCATGAATCCAAGGCACTCCAATATTTGCCTTCATCAGGGTGCCCAAGACTAAAAGGCTAGGTTATCCACCTTTTTAGTGTGATCGGGGTTAGGTAAGCTGTTCCTAGTTCAGCTGCTAGTGACAGAATGTCGTTTGTTGCATCCAATGAAATTCCATAGCCGCTCAAAATGTGTTTGAGGGCCTCACACTGTCCTCTCCACTCTCCTCCCACCCAGGTTGAGTGCATCGGACATTGCTCATCTCTTGGGGAACCTGGAGGAGATCAGCTCCTTTCAGCAGATGCTGGTTCAATCTCTGGAGGAGTGCACCAAGTGAGTCCTGCCCCTTCACTCTCTCTCGAGCAATCAGAGCACTTGCGAGGTCACTGGAGGGCTTGGTCTGAATCCTGAAGCATGAAGCTGGCCCTGCAAACCAACTCTACACAAGAACCATAGCACAAGTTTAGGTTATTTCTCTTAAAGTAAGTGGTTAACCGCAGAGATTTCGCTTTTGTGGGTATCATTTATATTTCTAATATCTGGTGTAGTGAATATACATGTGTGTCCTCATGTGGTAACCAAATAATGTAGTGACAATGGGTTGCTGGGCCCTGTAAAAGAGTTTCCAAGACCGATCATATATTTTACTATCAATTATACTCATGAATTTCAGTATATAATATCAAAATTACAATAATGAATAATATAATAGAAATGTATGTGGCTTGGGTCAGCTGTACCATACGACAAAACATTAATAACAATTTTAATTTATCAGTCTCATAATTAATTCTTAAATTACGATTATGAATTTTAAAATCATAAAATATGAAAATGACAATAATAATCAGTAACTTAACAACAGGTTCTTTAAGGTGGTAGGTTCAAGTATTTATCCAAACAATATTCAGACTGACAACCAGGTTTAACAAAATACTATTTATTAAACAATAAGACAGACGAATTCTTACGGTGGTGAAAAGGGGAGATATCGCTGGCTGTGGCTCTAGAGCTAGTGAGGGAGACATTACTCCGAAGAGAGTGAGGCGTGTCTTTCCTCATAGTTTTTTCCTCATAGCTCCGTTTCTTGTAGGGAAAAGAGGCTGGATAATAGGTGCGTGCTAGTTTTATGTAGCGTTACAGTGGGGGAGGTGAAACGCTACTGTAATAGGTCACTAACAGTCTTTTGAACTTGCTGCTCAACATCGCGTGCAAGTGACGTCTGTTTGTCCCTGTTGATTTGTCATGGACGCATGGACCCTACACTGGATCACTGCTGACCTGAAAAGATACATATCAGGAATCGCTGAAATATATATTTGAATCAGATCACCCTCAGTTAATTGAAAAATTCTGTTATACAACATCAGAGCCAGGATTCAGTGTTTTAGAAAGTCACATTTAGATGCATCTCACCGTGTTTAACAAAGAGCGCACGCAGAGGGATGTTTCTGATTAAATATATTACACTGCCATCAAGGGGCAGACTTTGATAGTACAGTTTTGTCTTGTAGAAACAGGGTGCTCTGTCTATGAAGTGTTGCTTTGAGGGTTGAACTAATGAAGAGGAAATAGTTATGCTTTGACTATGTGTAAAGGGGAGATATTTGCATGTATATAAGTAACTTAAGTAGCAAAGTAAAAACCTGTGGACCTGTAACTATGTTAGCATAGAACTATAAATCAACCCAGTGCATTTGAAAAGAGTGGTACTCCTGAGTGGGCACTTCTGTGTGGTGAAGTGATGCGTCCTCAGCCCGCATCGAATCCAGACAGTGCCAGTGCTGACCCTGTGTATCTCTATCTCGATGTGTCTGTGCCTCTGTGCACCTGTGTGTCTGTGACTGTGTTCCTCTACCTGTGACTGTACACATCTCTCTCTCTCTGTGTCTGTGACTGTTTGTTTCTCTGTCTGTGACTGTACACATCTCTCCCTGTGTATCTGTGACACTGTGTTCCTCTGTCTCTGTATATCTGTGACTCTGATCCACTGTCTCTGTACACAGGCTTCCGGAGGCTCAGCAGAGGGTGGGGGGGTTCTTCCTCAGCCTCATGCCTCAGATGAAGGGACTGTACGTGGGGTACTGTGCTAACCACCCCCTGGCTGTCAGCATCCTCACAGAGCACGGGTATACTTTCGACCTAGCTCGGACACAAGCACTCGCTGTCCTGTCCTCGTGTATGAGACAGACGTCTTATCATTACTGATAGATAAAATGCCTGCCCATTTATCTGTGTGTGCGTCTGTACGTCCATCTGTCTGTGTGCGTCTGTCTGCAGTGAGGAGCTGGGAGATTTCATGGAAGGGAAGGGGGCCAGCAGTCCAGGGATCCTGACCCTGACCACAGGCCTCAGTAAGCCCTTCATGAGGCTGGATAAGTACCCCACCTTACTGAAGGAGCTGGAGAGGCACATGGAGGTACATGGTAGCATCAACCAGCATGGCCCTTTCAGCCTGTGCTTCTGTGTGCTAGCACAAACAACTGCTGTGTGACATTGCTTGTTTGACGTGTGTGTGTGTGTGTATCTGTGTGTGTGTGTATTTGACGCTTGATCCTGTTTGAAAACATATATCTGTTCTCTACAGGAGTATCACCCTGACCGCCCGGATATTCTGAAGTGCATGACATCATTCAAAAATTTCTCGGTAAGTCTGTGTTTCTACAGTAGACGTTTTTATCCATACCCTTGATAAAGATGAACAAAAGAGATCGTATAAAATAAACTATATAATGAGCTTTATTTTATGCTCACAAAATTCTGAAAATTATATTCTTTAATAATAATGGCACAAACCACAATCGAACGGTTCACAAATTAACATTTATTTCCCAGAAAAATCAAGAATCACAAAGCATGACATTTTTGAGCATGAAATATACCACAGTACTTGTATCCTTTATTTTATACGATCTGTTTTGTTCATCTTTATCTACTGTACCTGTTGTTAAATCTAGGTTTCAAAACTGTTTGCCGGGTTACGTGACTTTACTGCTTACTTTCGGGATCAAAGAAGCTCTTACCCCAATTGAAGGTGTTTGAATGTTGAGTCACTTTGATTGACTGGACAGCTCGTGTACTGTAGTTATGACTCTAATGCCTTTTCTAATGCAGCAGTATAGTGGGCATTAGAAAATGTTTATTTTGATAACGTAGTGACAATATTGGGACGGTAAGTACATTTCGATAGTGAATGAGGGCCTTTTGTCCCTTGTGATGCTGAAGTTACCAGGATGCGCTACCTCACCAAATTCAGATTTGTACCATGATTGATGTTTACGTATATATACACTACCGTTCAAAAGTTTGGGGTCACCTTCCATCTGGACTATGGCTAATCGGGCACTCCTTCATTCTTCAGCAAGATAACGACCCGAAACACACCTTGAAGTTGTGCAAGAACAATCTGGTGAAGGAGGAATGTGAATAACAACTCAAACTAAAGACCTGGCCTGCCCAGTGTCCAGACCTCAATCCCATAGAACGTGTATGGGACAAACTGGAAAGGAAGAGTCAAAGCAAAGCAACCCACAAGTTTCTCTGGGAATTGCTGCAGGATAGCTGGGAAAACATGTCGGGTGATTTCCTGCTAAAACGTATTAACCGAATGGCCACTGTTTGTGAGGCTATTCTCACGCCAAAGGGTGACTATTTTGAGGAATCCAAGATTCAATTTTCAATATAATTTCTTTGATGTTCATTTTGTTCATTGTTACATGTGTTTTTTGTCATTTTAAAGTATTTACAGAAATGTATACGGTGTAAAGCATTGTCAATTATGAGATAAAAATAGTTTCCAGCAGGTGACCCCAAACTTTTGAACGGTAGTGTATATATATTTATGTCTATGTGAATTCTTCTAAATTTAGTTTGCTTTATTGCCAGTGCACACATACATTTAACAATACATTCATTTTTCTGAAGAATATACACAATTAAGAGCAGCTATAAGCATACAATAGTACAATATACTAGGTCCTTTTATACCATTTACATGTTTTACATCTTGCTGCGAGTAGTCTTTTTGTGAAAGTAAAACGACTGAAAAAAGAGACACATTTGCGGACATACTGAATTGAATCCTGCACCCCCCTTCTTGAAATCTTTGGTAAGTGTACCCCAAACTGTTTAAGGACTTGTTTGTGCTTGTGTTTTTGGCTTTCCTTCGGTTTTATATCTCTTTGATGGTTTGTTTTTGCCAATTTGTGGCAAAAACACAAATTGCTTAATTTCCAAGACATTTGGAATATATACACTACCGGTCAAAAGTTTTAGCACACGCCCATTTTCCAGTTTTTATGTGGTATGTTTGGTCCTGTAAGAGTTCTGCTGCCGGGCCTCTGAATGACATGAACTAGGCAGGGCAACAGCAATGCTATCTCTCAGCTGCATTGCTTCACACTGGTGACTGGTGTTCATTTATGGGCCAAAGTGGTTCATGGTCACGTGGTGCCACACTGTAGACGGAGAGCAGTGGCCAATGCATACGCAGATGCATGTGCCTATCCAGGAAGGTCTCTGAACCAGTGTTCTTCTGATCTTCAACTGTCCCAGCAAATTCTTCAATTCAGGAGGGCTGGATACTGCCATGCATGTCCACCGAAATGCATGCAGCCAGCCACCCACTTAATTTACACTGCCAAGGTTCATCATCATCGGCGGTCACTTGAGACGAGTATGACTGTCCTCTCCGTAGGATCGTCTACTTGTGGGTCTTCAGATGGCTGTAGAGGCCGATCCGCAATCCACATACTTTGGTGCAATGTGGGCAGGGAAAAGTGGAGGTGGTGAGAGGTGGTGGAGCCTTTTTCTCTCTTTCCTTGCGGTGCTGTCGCTTTGTCTCTGCAACACGGCGGAGTTCCATTTCATGATGTGCAGCTCCTTCCTGCACAGATTTCTTCCAGCAGCGCCTGTCCAATGCGATGTGCTCCCAGTTGCTCGATGTGATGTGGAATTTCTTCACACTGGTCTTGATATTGTCCTTGAAACGTTTATTTTGCTTGTTGACCTTCCTTCAGCTGGGAGTACAGGATCTGTTTGGGGAGATGTGTGTTGGACATGCGAATGACATGGCCTGTCCATCGGAGTTGGTGCTGCATTATTGTGGTGGTGATGCTGGACATGTTGGCTTCCTCCAAAACGCTGATGTTGGTACGTCTGTCCTCCCAGCTGATCCTCAGAATCTTTCCTAAGGATCTTTGGTGATGTTGTTCCAGGGCTCTCAGGTGCCTGCTGTAGGTGGTCCATGACTCCGCTCCATACAGCAGGGTGGGGAGGACCATGGCTTTGTAGACCAGGAGTTTTGTTTGGACCTTTAGGTCTCGGTCTTCCTGAGTCTGGCGTATGCTCCACTGGCACAACTCAGGCGATGGTTGACCTCAGAGTCTATGTCAGCTTTGGAGGAGAGAAGGCTGCCGAGGTAGGGGAAGTGGTCAACATTTTCAAGAGTGGTGTTGTCCACTTTTATGGTGGGCTGGGTTGATGGCTGGTTGGGTGGAGGTTGATGTAGGACCTGGGTCTTCTTGATGTTTAAGGCTAGACCCAGGGCTCTGTATGCCTTGGCAAAGGCATTCAGGATGCCCTGGAGGTCTTCTGCAGAGTGTGCTGCGATGGCGTTGTCGTCTGCATACTGAAGCTCCATGATGCTGGGGTGTAGGGAGTGATGAGTGACTGGAGGTATAGGGGAGCAGTATCTCTAGCCGCTTGAAAAGCAAGCACCAGTGATTTGAATCTGATGCGTGCTGCGATAGGGAGCCAGTGCAGAGAGGAGAGTAGAGGGGTGACGTGGGTGAACTTCGGCTGGTTGAACACCAGACGTGCGGCGGCATTCTGGACTAGTTGCAGTGGCTTGATGCCACAGGCCGGTAGGCCTGCCAGCAAGGAATTGCAGTAGTCCAGACGTGAGATCACCAGGGCCTGGACCAGGAGTTGTGTGGCCTCTTGGGTGAGGAACAGTCGGATCCTCCGGATGTTGTGGAGGGAGAATCGGCAGGTCCGAGTGATCGCTGCAATGTGGCTCGAGAAGCACAGCTGGTTGTCCAGGGTCACTGGAAGACTCCTGGCAGACAGCGACGGAGACACTACGGAGCCTTCCACGGTGATTGACGCATCAATCATCGGGGAGCCCTTTGCTGGGAGGAAGAGCAGCTCTGTCTTCCCCAGGTTCAGCTTCAGGTGGTGGGTGGACATCCATGCGGAGATGTCAGCCAGGCATGCAGACATCCATGCCGGGACCTGGGTCTCAGATGGAGAGAAGGAGAGAAAGAGTTGAGTGTCATCGGCATAACAGTAATCGGAAAAACCATGAGCAGAAATAACAGAACCAAGTGACTTGGTGTACAGGGAGAATAGGACGGGGCCTGGCACCGAGCCTTGCAGGACTCCAGTAGAGAGGGTGTCAGGAGAGGAGAGGGATCCTCTCCAGGCTACCTGGTATGACCGGTCACCCAGGTAGGACTCGAACCATGTCAATGCAGATCCAGAGATTCCCATCTCGACAAGAGTTGAGAGCAGGATCTGGTGGTCCACGGTGTCGAATGCCACCGACAGGTTGAGGAGGAGGAGGACGGATCTGAGGGATTGGGACTTTTTAAAAAAATTTCCTGAAAACTATAGCCAGGGAGCTGGATAGAGACTAGTGTTGTCTGGGATATAATGATTAGGGTTAACATTCGTTTAGGGCATAGTTAATTCCCTAATTTTGTTTGGGCCAGCATTGTTAAGCCTTCGACCCATTGAGGCAGAGGGCCTGGTGGCTTAATCCCTTCCCTCCATGAATGAAATCCCTTCCCTCTTTTGTTAATAGTCTGTATCATCCATACCCGCTCTATTGATTATTACTCAATTTTCACAGAACGGGAATTCACAAATTGGGGTGTAGTGGAAGGTGCCCCCATTTTATTTAGCCTCTTCCAGACAGTATGCTCTGGCAGGGGTGTTGCTACTTTGTACAGTTATTTTTTTTCCCTTTTCTACCTTCCTTCATGTTGTATTCAGTTAGAGGACACACCCTTTTCTGAATTTGAGATCATGTTGTACATTGCATTTTCTGGAATTTTCTGGGATCAGTGTCTTGCTCTCTGCATCAGTTCACTCATACACACAGTGGGCAGGTGGATCTCATAAAGACCAGCAGATGGTGGTTTTCTGAGAGAGGAATAAAGTAAAACTAGGGCAGAGGCCAAATTAAGACAAAAGGGAAGTGAGATATTTCTATAAATATTTGAAATTGGCTTAAGGCCATTATAGATGGTCTGCACTAAAGATCCATTGTACAGAATATTGGGCCTCATGCAAGAACATTTTCGTATTTTTATCGTGTCTTTCTCATATTTTTTTCGTGAGGTGACTTCTATGAGTGTTCCACATCAGATTCAGCAAACACTCGTAACTTCAGAAAACGGTCATAAATGACAACGTAAACATGCTGAATGCCACGTCTTCTTCATGAGCGTTCATGTGATTTGTGAATTAACATAATTAATGCCCCAATAATGCTATATAAGGTTAGGCATCCCGCCCCATTTCATAGGAAAGTCATTCATAATAATGGCACCAAACAAAACCAAGAAGAAAAACTTTACGAGCTCGGAGATTGAAGTACTACTATCTGAAATAAGTAACCAAAAGCACATACTATTTAAGAGCGTCAACAGTGGAATTAAGGGACCTGTTAAAACCAAGGAGTGGGAAAAAATTACTTGTGCAGTTAAAGCAGTATCATCTGTTGCCCGTAGCATCACAGGAATACATAAAAATGGTGTGATATGAAATTGGAGTCAAAGAAACGTCTCGCGAAAGCGATCCATGGCTGCAACAGGAGGGGGTCAGGAGGAAGTCTCCGGTACGCACACCGACGAGCGAATACGTGCCATAACTGGCGAGGCTGCCTTGTCCGGTGTGGCAATGGATATCCCCCTGGACAGCGACTGACAGTGAAGCACAGCCCGTGTTAACCGAAAACGCGACACTAGCCATTCCTCTGCAAATAGATCAGCGCGCTCTCTAAAGACACGCTCTCTTCCAAGGTATTGTAGTGTTATACCATAGCCTCAATAGAAATGAATGATAATGATATAATTATATTAATAAATTATGAATGATATTATCCTACAATTGGAAAAGAAAACAGTCAAATATAGGCCTGCAATTGTCAAACAGGATACTCTCAAAATGATTATACATTACGAATTCTATCATTTATTGTGTAATTTATACTATATTCAAACTCAACAGTTCTTCTAAGTAACGAAATAGACACTAGTCCACTAATCCATTAGTCAAAAACAAAGTTGTTTTACATTGTAATGATGGCTCGCACGACAGCTCTGGACCACTCGTAAATCTTGTTCATACCTAAGAGAAAATTCTAAATACGAGAAAATTGGTGAATGCGGCAAATTCTCGTAAATCACTTGCAGAGTGACTTACTAACTAATTTGTGTGTAAAAGTGGTTCTTGCATCTGGCCCATTGTCCAGAGTTGTCTCACTCAATCCTATATGTATAATCTTGGTTGGATGTCAGAAACCAGCCATTAGCCACAGAGCAAATCAGAGAGCAGTACAATACAACTTGATGTCCATACGAGGTTCTGTGCAAGTTAACCACTGCAAAAGAAAAGTTCCAGGCTGTGATTTCACCATTCACTTCATCTGTGTGAAGGGAAACAAACAAAAAAAAAGTCTATGCAACTATTATATCAGCCAAAGATCATTTGCAGGGTCTATATACAGACAATCAAATAAATGATACTGTGAATGATAAATTACATGTACTTTTTGACCAATTTTTATCCACCATTTTTCTTTCCTCCCAATTTGGAATGCCCAATAGTATGCACAAGCGTGTCTCATTGCTGCAGCAACATCCTCTGTAAATTCAGGAGAGTGCAGAGTAGCATATTCTCTAATTTGAAGTGCATGCAGTCAGCCACCACCTCTTTCACTACTCTGCAGACTTCCAGCTGAGCAGCACAGTCATTGCATCATTGTGAGAAGCTGCTCTTGAGCAGTGTGTCTGGACAGCCCCGCCAAATGCAACCTCACTCTATGGGTGACACTACGGGCTAATTATGTTCTGCCCTGCAGGACTGCCAGCCACAGTGTGAACTGGCATAGTCTGGATAAGATATTAGGCCATAGGGCATGTCGCTGCACTGAAAACTGTATATTAAAAGCATGTGTGGTCATGGAAGGCGTGTCCCTGTGGTCACAGGCACAGTGCCAGGAGGTGCGGAAGCGGAAGGAGCTGGAGCTGCAGATCCTGACGGAGTCAATTCGGTGCTGGGAGGGCGATGACATCAAAACCCTGGGCTCTGTCCTATATATGTCTCAGGTCCTGATCCATAACCACGGCAACGAGGTGAGATCCTGCCCTCCACAGGTTTCTGGCAGCGAAGAGACTAGTTCTAGCAAACTAAAACCTTTGCCATGGCAAATGCTGTCCTCTCCAGTTTCAGTGTTAAGTGTTTAGTGTTGCATTTTCATTGCATTTGTATTTGAATGCCAGGGAAAACGTTACGTTTGAAGTATGCACCAAATCGCCAGCCCTTACAATGCGGATATGTTTTGTACAGCCAACAAAACTATTTATTTTAGCTCCTTTTACTGAGAGAGCGATAATGCAACAACACACTCCAAGAGATCATTGCAGGGCGCACTTAACCCTGAGCCTAGAGGACTGCAGAGTCTGCAGGATTTTTATTCCAGCCAGGAATTTTACTAGCCGAATACAGTCATCATGTTCTTCATTGAAGCAATTTGTTTTCCTTCTCCAGCTTTGTGAGTGCTAGAGGTTTAATGAGAGCTTGAAAACCTGCTGTGTTGCTGCCCTTCAGCATCGAGAGTGGAGTAGCGCTGGTTTATATCAATATCTGCATATTTGTAAAGTGCACAGACTGCAGTTAGCTTAACAGGCCGGGCAGGTGTGGGAAACAGTTTCTCTTTCTTAATTCAATTTAGTTCAGTTCAGTTGAAATGGGCTTTACTGGACGAACCAAAGTAGTGTACACAAAACAGTGATTTACAATATGAAATGAATGATATTTAACTACGGAAGAAAGTACAACTATGTAATATAAATATAAAACACAATTATGCATATGCATAAGTAAATGCATAAAACAATGCAATAATGCGTGTTAAGTACAATTCAGGGGTCCAGATTGGATCAGTTCTTAAATATGCTGGCCACAAGTGCAGGCTGAGCCCTATAGTTTAGATTAGATTAGTTTGTTCACCGGGAATCCACATAACTGGCTTCGTCCCGCACAGGTAGGGTAAGTTTAAATCAGCCAGGGTCCCTCTGGTTACCACGCACCAGCGTCTCTTCCTCTCTTCCTCTTCCTCTCTGCTCTTGTGTGGCTTGTATTAAAAACATGCTAACTGTCACTCAAGGCGTCACAGGCTGTGGAATATTTGGCTGCTCAAGAGACTGTTTGTCCTTCTCCCAATAATATTATATATGTTTTTTTATATTTTCACTAATTTTGTTTAAACAGAGGTGGGAGGTGACTCCTGAATATCTTGTGATCATTTTTAGCTATGTTATGGTATTTTTCACAGTATGTATAACTTGGATACCTGGGATAAAGTCTGGGTATACATTACTTCAAGTGTGCAAAAGGATGGATAAAGGATAAACTAAGGTTTACTTGCAAGTATCACACGGTGTGTGTGAGTCCCCTGAACCATTCTTATTCATTTTTGGCTGTGCTAACAGGAGAAGAGTGAGCGCTACCTCCTGCTTTTCCCCCACGTGCTCCTCATGCTGTCCACCAGTCCCAGGATGAGTGGCTTCATTTACCAGGTCAGCCCCGTCCACTGCCATAGTCCATACACAAGCACACACTTGTACATGGGGACAGACTGGGAGAAAAAATCGGCCCAGGAATTTTCAGCACATTAGGTGTAAAAAAAAAAATATATATATTTAAAAAAATAAAATCATAGATCTATGTAATATCTAATTGACCAGTCATTTTCTGATCTGTTATAACATTATGCATAAATGCTAAATGTATTTAGTCTAAAATGAACAGGAAAATGCATAGCCTACAAACATAAAGCCATGCACATACAGGTAAGGGCCAAAATAAAGGGCACACTTGATTTCTGGTGGCTCTGTTATGTTGTGTGGTGCATTTTCCTGGCATGGTTTAGGTCCACTCAACCCCTTAGAGGGAAAGGTATATGGCAATAAATACAAAGCCATTCTGAGTGATCACCTTCATCCTATGGTGAAGCATTTCTATCATCATGGGAGTGGTCTCCTCTAGGATCACATTGCCCCTATCCAAAGGACATGAGTGGTCACTGAATGGTTTGATGTACATGGAGATGATGTACACGATGGCCATCTCAGTCTCCAGATTGAATTGAACACAATTGAACACTTATGGGAGATTCTGGAGTGGTGCCTTGGACAGCGTTGTTCACCACCATCAACAAAACACCAAATGATCGAGTTTCTAAAGGAAGAATGGTGTTGCATCCCTCCAGTAAAGTTAGAGACACTTGTAGAATCTATGCCAAGGCACAATGAAGCTGTTCTGGTGGCTTATGGTGGCCCAACGCCCTACTAAGACACTTTGGGCTAGTACCTATCAGACAAACCTCAGACATTTCAAAAATTCTATCTAGTGATAGAAACTCTCATTCTGCCTCAGTATTTTTCAACTTAGTTCGAAACTACAGTTCGAAACATTCATGATATTGATAAATCACAATTTGTTTTAAAATTTCACAATAATTTACTGCAATATGTTATTTCACAACAACTTCTTTCACATAAACTCACAAATACAAGCACATCTAATAACACTAGAATTTCAAGTAATCTGCATATAAACCTTTCAGAGCCCCAATGTTATGGAATAACCTTGACACAGTTTGTAAGAGTTACTTCTCCTTGCACTTAAAATAATTTGTATTGCCTGCACATATGTTTTCCCAATTGTTTTTGTTTTGTAGTCATTATTTCTATTCATTTAATACTTTTCCTCATGTTTTAGATTATAATTTATACCATTTAATCTGTGATTGCTTCATGGTCCTTCTTTTTCTTTTCTTTTTTGACTATGTTACCATTGTTTAGGGTGGTCAGCTTATAGGGCCTTTGGGTTTTTTTTCCATCCACCTCTGCATATAAGATTTCTCATTTTGTGTCTTTGACTTTCATATACATATGATTTATTGCACAAATAAATTAACTAACACTAAAAATGGCATTGCTTGGGCAACAGTGTTGGGCTTGGCTGAATTTATAAACAGTAAGCTGTAGCCAGCAGTTAGTGATGGATAGCTAGCTCAGTTAGATAGTAATGATCACTCTTTAGCCAGTGACAGTCAGGCTAGCCAGCTACATAATATACAACAGAGACCCAACTACAAGATCTAAGCATCACGTGTAGCCTATACAACCTTTTATATGGTATATTGTACTGAATTTAGATAGATAGACAGATTGTTTATTAGCCACATGACCAAGGCCGGTGGAAATTGTTTTCGGTACAGTATGTTATACTCTGCATTTGGGGGACAGCATTCAGTACTCTGTAGCTAATGTGGCTAGCTAGCACTTTTGCTACTGTCTTGCTACACATTTTTTGAAACTTGTTAGCTGTGTTATTTATGATTTGACCATACTAGCTTACTAGCTAATGTAAGCATGTATGCGTGTGGTTATCGACTGGGTAAACAAGGTCAATTGCTGATTTCAGCCTGAAGGCAGAGCCGTAGGTATTTTGAAATCAGACATTTTGCAAAGTTCATCCATAGACGGTAGGTTGGTTGTATATTGATCCTTAGTTTAGATTTTTAAACGTTTGTTTGTGATTGAATTGCATTAATCTGGTCATCTTGTGTTCTCGTCACAGTGACAGTATTAAATTGCATCCTTGATAATTCACTAATTTAGATTTTACATTTACATTTTAGGCTTAGCAGACACTCTGATCCAGAGCGACTTACATAAAGTGCATTTATACATGTAAGATTGATCAAGGTTAATGCAAGAGATCAGCATAGTAACACTGCAATAGACATCATTGATTCTGAGCTACATGTGGTTCTGTGTAGCTCAGTAGGTAGAGCATAGCATTGGCAATGCTTAGGTTGTGGGTTCAATTCCCACTGGGACCTCATCTACTGAAAAAAGTATGCATTCACTACTGTAAGTCGCTTTGGATAAAGGGAAAGAAAAGTTAGTTTTTTTTCCAATTCATTTATTTTTTGTAAACATGTAAACAGTGGTGATGGCAGTTAATTTATGTATGGAAACAGTGGTAGTGGAGAGATGGGTTTTTAGTCTCTTGGAGACTGAAGATGGCCAGTGATTCCATGTTCCTGACCAAGTGCGGAAGATTATTCCACCACCGGGCGGTCAGGACAGAGAAGATGCAACACCGCGAGGAATGGCTGCCGGGTGCCCGAAGGGATGGAACAGTCAGTTTGCCAGAGGAGGCAGAGCAGAGGGCTCTGGCTGGGGTGTTAGGGTGTGACGACTGTCTGGAGGTAGGAGGGAGCGGTTCCCCTTGCGCCCTGATATGCCAGCACCAGTGATTTCAATTTGATACATGCTGCAATAGGGAGCCAGTGCAGTGTGGAGAGTAGAGGAGTGACGTGTGAACTTGGGTTGGTTTAAAACTAGGCGTGCGGCGGCATTCTGCATTAGTTGCAGTGGCTTAATAGCACAGGCTAGTAAGACTGCCAGCAAGGAATTACAGTAGTCCAGACGTGAGATTACCAAAGCCTGGACCAGGCGTTGTGTGACCTCCTGTGTGAGGAACGGGCAAATTCTCCAGATGTTGTGGAGGGAGAATCGGCAGGTCCGGGTGTTCACTGCAATGTGCCCCGAGAAGCCCAGTTGGTCGTCCAGAGTCACTTGACGGTTCCTGGTTGACTGGGATAGACACTATGGAGCCTTCCTCGGTAATTGAGGCATCAATCATTGGGGAGCTCTTCGCTGGGAGGAAGAGTCTTCCCTAGGTTTAGCTTCAGGTGGTGGGTGGACATCCAAGCAGAGATGTCTGCCAGGACACCCGGACCTGGGTTTCATACAAAAAACCATGAGCAGAGATAATGGAACCAAGTGACTTGATATACAGGGAGAATAGGAGGCACCAAGCCTTGCGGGACACTGGTAGAGAGGGTGTGGGGAGAGGAGAGGGATCCTCTCTAGCCAGGTATGATTCAAACCATGCCAGTGCAGATCCTGAGATTCCCATCTCGACGAGAGATGAGAGCAGGATCTGGGGGTGAACGGTGTCAAATGCAGCCGATAGGTTGAGCAGGAGGAGGTTGGAGCTGATTGATTGAGTCTTCGTCAAGTGGAGAGCCTCAGTAACCACGAGCAGAGCAGTTTCAGTAGAGTGACCTGCCTTGAAGCGTGTTTAGTTTGGATCAAACGGGTTGTTCTGTGGGCGGCATGGTGGTGCAGTGGATAGCACTGTCGTCTCACAGCAAGAAGGTCTCGGGTTCGAATCCAGGCCGGGGGCCTTTCTGTGTGGAGTTTGCATGTTCTCCCCGTGTCCGCGTGGGTTTCCTCCGGGTACTCCGGTTTCCTCCCACAGTCCAAAGACATGCACGTTAGCCTAATTGGAGAGTCTAAATTGCCCGTAGGTATGAGTGTGTGAGTGAATGGTGTTTGTGTGCCCTGCGATGGATTGGCGACCTGTCCAGGGTTTATTCCTGCCTCTCGCCCCTATGCATGCTGGGATAGGCTCCAGCCCCCCCGCGACCCTGACCAGGAATAAGCGGCTTAGACAATGAGATGAGAGATGAGATGAGATGGGTTGTTCTGTTGGACATAGACAGACAGTTGATTATATACAGGCCGTTCTACAGTCCTGGATAGGAATGAGAGGAGAGAGACAGGTCAGTAGTTAGAAATGTCAGCAGGATTCAGAGAGGGTTTCTTGAGGAGGGGGATGACATGGGCCCTTTTGAGGGCAGAGGGGACATAACCAGAGGAGAGTTGATTATATTGGAGACAAAGGGGAGGATGTCCATAGCGATGGACTAGAAGAGAGGGGAGGGAATGGGATCAAGAGGGCCGGTAGTACGATGTTGGGAGTGAATAAGTTGTGTGATGTCAGAGAGGGGTGAGAAGGAGGACAGGGAGGTGTGTGGTTTGGGTTGTGAGATAGGTGAGGGAGGGTTAGGTGCGGGAAGGGTTGGGGAGAAGGAGTTCTGAATGTCATTGACTTTCTTGCAAAAGAAGGATGCAAAGGAGGGGGTTGGGGGAGGAGGAAGGGTGATGAGAGAGGAAAATGTAGAGAAGTGTTTTTGTGAGTTAGATGCAGAGGATTGAGAGGTTAGAGGAAAAGGTAGCCAGGAGAGTGTTGAAGGCTGGCAGGTCAACAGGGGATTTGGATTTTCTCCATTTCCTTTCTGCCGCTCACAGTTTGAGTCAGTCAGTATGAATGCAGTCAGTTAGCCAGGGACTAGGAGGTAGGAGACAAGCTGGTTTGGTGGAGATAGGACAGAGTCAATCAATGGAGGAGGAGAGAGAGGATAGCAGAGTGGATGAGGCTTCCTCAACAGGTAGTTGAGAGAAGGTATCAATAGGGGGAAGAGATGATCGAACAGTTGAACAGGTGAAGACAAGGTCTTGTTGGTTGCCGATACAGAGCAATAATGTGCAGTTTACATGGGGCAGTGACAGTCATAACATAATATTCAAAGGAGGAGGATGAGAAATGAGGAAGAGGAACAATACCAAATCTCCACAGGGGGGAGATTAGTATACCTGTCCCTCCACCTTTACCTGTGGGTTGTGGAGTGTGAGAGAAGGTGTAGGCAGTGGAGAGAGCAGCAGGGGTGGCCATGTTCTGAGGGGTGATCCACATCTCAGTGAGCACCAGGAATTACAGGGAGAGAAGGGAGGCCTGGGCTGAGATGAAGTCAGCCTTTTGGACTGCAGACTGGCAGTTCTATAGCCACGTGCTACCACAAAGTCTACACCGGTGGATTAGATTGGAGAGGTTGCAGCTGTGAGTTGTAACCCTCCTTTTAGGGAATCTAGGAGAGGAGATATGGACAGGGATAGGGAGATTGCACATGCTGTTAGAAGATGTATAAATGCAGAAACTACTAGTAGAATAGTCAAATTATGGTACTTACCGTGCAGTATAGACTCCCTAGCTGACCTCCCTCGGTGGACTCCTGCAGGTAGACTCCCACGTCTTGATACACTGAGTCTTCGAACGTGAGACATGGAAGGTGAGGCTGCCGCGAAAAGCTGCCACTATACCAGAACTGGAGGTGCTAAAATACCTACACGAGGGTAATTACGTTGCGCCGACTACCAGCTGCAGATAATGTCCCAAAACCACTTGGTTTGAGGTACCGCCCACTACTCCGGAAGCACCCAACTAATGCAGCACAAAAACGACTAATGAGATTGGCTGTTTAACAACAGGTTGAAACTACAGCAGAACAGTGTAAACAGATAAAACAATGTCAGAGTTACACAGGTTGAAGCTAACGGCGAACACTTGCCTAACTGATTATAAGCTCCTGGATTTATATGAATACATTTGTTGAAATAAGTGCCATTATTTTTTCAGGGTAAGCTACCACTGACAGGAATGACCATCTCCCCGCTAGAAGACACAGAATTCCACAAAAACAATTTTGAAATATCAGGTAAGTGGTTGTGCAGCATCCTTGTTTCGAGATGGAGAACACAATAATAGTATAAAAGTAATCTCTCCTCTGGTTGTGGAGATTTTTATAGGGCTCCCGTGGGTCTTTGAAAAACTTTAATGTGAAAAGTTCTGAATGTGAATGTGCTTTGATTTGCACAGAGAGCTCGAAGGTTCTTCATTTTTGGTGTTTGCGCATTCCTAGAAACTCATTTTTCCATCCCATACATATCCCTAAACAGAAATCCAAAATGTTGTGAATTCAGTTGAATCAGAATTTTGCTTTCAAAAGCATGCATCTCCCTGATAAACTGTTTACAGTGTGAGGGCTGATTATTCTATAAATCAGTGTGTTTTCAAGACCATTCCTTTACAAATAAAGTCCTTGATAACTTGTACAATAAAAATTGTCCTTGAAAAGTTTTTGAATTCTGCGTGTGAAATCATACGTGCTGAGAGTTTGAGTTGAGCGGATTGTTTGTTGCTGTCGTGATATCATTTGGATTGTGTTTGTATTGTTGCTTAGGGTTTGGCGTTTTATCATCAGAAAGGTAAAGGGATAAAAGATTTGCTCTTAAGGTAAACGTTTGTCGCCATTAGGGGACAGAGAGGGAATTTTCCATTTTTTCCCCGTCTAGCTTCGGAAAGCTTGTTAAAAAGTTACCGATTTGTATTACACCCAGCAGACGCAAGGTTTTTTGTGTTTTTTTGCCCTCTCAGGAGCAAATCCAAGAGTAGGGAAATATACTATAGCTAACTAGCTTTTGTTGGCTTAAATTTAAATGTAATTGTTGTATTTCAAGCATAGAGCATATAGCCGTTTCGGTTGGCTGCTACCAGCTCTCTTGCTACAGAAACTGGACTGAAAGTTTTTAAATTTGCTTCTAAGTGTTGTTTCCATTTAGACATTTCTGCACCTGAGTGTTCGGAACCACTTCGGAACCGAGGTGTATAGTATTTTATCGACTTGGTGTCTCTGTTTAGGCAGTAATTCGTTCAGTGCAGGGAGAGCAGTAGATATATTTAGGGGTTAAAATGTGGCCACCGGCAGTGCAGTGCGAGTGTTGTAGAATGATTGCATTTCTGGAAGAAGACTTCCATGAGGGTTTCATCTGCGACAGATGCCAGCTTGTGAAGCATCTCGAGAGCAAGATCCTTGATCTCGAAGCCCAACTTGTTGGTCTCGACTGCCCTGCAGAATTTGTAGAGTTCCAGGAACTAATTAGTACGCCCTTTAGAGAGTTAGCCTGCACGCCGAAGCGGGGTAGGGGGGAGACTCTAGAGCAGGTAGGGAGAGAGAGTTGGGTGACAGTAGGGCACCAGCGTAGAAAAGGGCGCGCACATGCAGGGGCGGCATCTCCAGAGATTGTGGTGTCCAACCGATTCCAGCCCTTGCAGGAAGAGGATCTGGCCCAGCCCTCTGTGAGCGGGAGGACTGATGAGCCCCAGGGCACCCTGGCGGCCAAGCCACCCAGGAAAAGGGAGTTCATTGTAGTGGGGGATTCAATCATTAGAGGTGTAGACAGTATAGTCTGTTCGCGGGAAAAGGAATCTCGCATGGCATGTTGCCTGCCTGGTGCTCAGGTTGGAGATCTCCTGGAACACGCGGACAAGCTCCTGGCCAGAGCAGGGGTGGATCCAGTGGTCATGGTCCATGTTGGAACCAATGACATAGGTAAGGGTAGGTTTGAGGTTCTGCAGGACGAATTTATAGAATTAGGAACAAAGTTAAGGGGCAGAACCTCCACGGTGGTCTTCTGGAATTCTGCCAGTACCACGTGCTAGCAAAGGCAAGCAGAATTTTATATGGAGATTTAACATGTGGCTACAAACCTGGTGCAGGAAAGAGGGGTACAGGTTTATGGGACACTGGGACTCCTTTTGGAACAGGGGTGACCTGTACAAGTGGGACGGGTTACACTTGAACCGGAGGGGTACAGATGCATTGGGCTAGCATATGCTTAGGTTAGCGGAGGAATATTTAAACTAGGGACTGGGGGGGCAGGGAGGGAAATTAGTAGTAGTAGTATCATGGATAGGGAGGTACAGACTGCCCAGATGGAAGATACCAGGGCGGAGTATAATAAATCTGAGGGTATAATTAATAAAGATTTTTTTGATCATAATGTGAATAGAGGTGGTTCGGCACACTCAGGTGTGGAGGGGAGGGACAACATAAGTGTGAGTAAGGCTCTGAAGCTCATGTGTTTAAATGCGAGAAGCATAAAAAAGTAATTTTTGGAACTGGAGGCTGTCATGTTGAATGGGGGTTATGACATTGTTGGGATTACTGAGACATGGCTTGGCGCAGCGGATGGGGAGGAATATAATGTAGAGGGGCACAAATTGTTTAGGAAGGATAGAACTAATAAAAGAGGAGGGGGAGTGGCCCTTTATGAAAAAGACAATCTTAATGTGCAGGAAATTCCAGGTATAAACTCATTTGTTTCTTGTGAGGACATCTGGATTAGATTATTGGGAGATCGTGAGAAGGGCCTTAATATAGAGTATGCTATAGACCTCCAGCTTCAGACAGTAACATAAATAGTACGCTCTTTGGTAACATAAAACAAATCTGTGCTGAAGGAGAGACGATAATAATGGGCGACTTCAATTACCCCTCTATTAATTGGGAGATAGTGACAGGTCAAGGCAAATGTGAAGAGGAGTTTTTAGATATGGTCAATGACTGCTTTTTGGTACAGTCTGTTACTCAGCCTACGAGAGGGAAATCAATACTGGATCTGGTTTGTGTAACAATCCTGATAGAATTTGCAGCACAGAGGTAGGAGAACCAATAGGGGCAAGTGACCACAGTGCAGTTATTTTTGATATTTTTGGCAAGTTAAGACAGCCTCCTCTAACTCTCTAATTTTTAATTTTAGACGAGCTGACTTTAATAAAATGAGAGAGAATTTAAGTAATAAAGATTGGGTAAAACTTCTAGATTGCAGAACTGTGAATGAAAAATTGACTATATTTAAAAGGGTTATTGTAGATGTACAGTGTAAATTCATTCCAACAGTCTCCGCAGTGGATGACTAAATCTTTACGGGAGATTTTGAGGCAAAAGAAATGACTGTACAGAGTATATAAAAAGGATAACTCAGAGAGAAACAAGTTAGATTATTGTAATATGCAGGCTAAGGCTAAAAAGGAAATAAGATCAGCTAAAAGGCGGTTTGAAATTATAATTTCCCAAGATGCAAAAAGTAATCCTAAGAAGTTTTTTCAATATTGTAGTAGAAAAAGGAAAGTTAAGGATGAGGTTAAGTGCATTAAGAATAAGGAAGGAACTTTGGTTTATAATAATACGGATATTGCAAACACACTAAACAGTTACTTTGTGGAGAGCTTTACTAGAGAAGAGGTTATAAATATGCCTAAATGTATAGACAAGGTACAGAATGTTTTGGAGGACTTTGAAATAAGGGACGTAGAAGTACTACAAAAACTACAAAAACTTAAGACAAATAAGGCAGCAGGCCCGGATGGCATATATCCATCAGAGTACTCAATGAACTTGGGGAAATGATATATAAACCATTGACAGTTATTTTCATTCAATCCATAATCACTGGAGAAATACCAGATGACTGGAAGCAGGGTAGTACAATTCCAATATATAAGAAGGGGGACCGTACTGACCCAGGGAACTATAGGCCTGTCAGTTTAAAGTGCTGTAATGTTTTATTAGGGATAAGTTGGAATCATTCTTGAAAAATAATAGTATTTTAATTGGAGAGCCAACATGGATTTCTCAAAGGGAGGTCATGCCTAACAAACCTCCTGGACTTTTTCGAAGAGGCTACAAAGTGTGTTGACCTGAACCAGGCTTATGATATTATATATTTGGACTTTCAGAAAGCAGTTGACAAGGTACCACATGAGAGGCTCATTGCTAAAATTAATTCAGTAGGAATTGCAGGAGTAGTTTCACAGTGGGTTCATAATTGGCTGCAAGGGCGAATACAAAGAGTTACAGTAGGTTGGGCCGAATCTGACCTCGGTGCTGTGGACAGTGGTGTCCCGCAGGGATCGGTGCTGGGACTTCTGCTCTTCCTTATTTACATAAATTATCTTGATATGGACATTAGTAGCAAAATAGTTAAATTTACAGATGATACTAAACTTGGGGGTTTGGCAAACAGTTTGGAATCGACTAAAGTAATCCAAGATGATTTAAACAAAATCCAAAAATGGGCAGATACATGGCAGATGACGTTCAATATTGCTAAATGTAAAGTTATGCATGTGGGAAATAAAAACATTAGACAGGAGTATTTTATGGGAGGAGAAAAGTTAGTAGGTGTTCAATTTGAAAAGGACTTAGGAATTGTGGTTGATCAAAGCCTATCTGCATCAAAGCAGTGTGCTACAGCAGTGAAAAAAGCCAACAGGATGCTGGGATACATAGCAAAAAGTATTGAGTATAAATCAAAGGAGGTTATATTAATGTTATATAATACATTTTTTGGACCGCACTTAGAATACTGTGTGCAGTTCTGGGCACCGCACTACAAGAAAGATATAGAAGCTCTTGAAAAAGTCCAAAGAAGGGCAACTAAACTGATACCTGGTATGAAAGGTAAAAGTTATGATGATAGACTTAAGGCACTCAATCTATTTAAACTTAGCAAACGGAGACTTAGGGGGATTTGATTGAGGTTTTAAATTCCTAAAAGGGATTAACAAAGTAAAATACCAAAGATTTTTAAGATAAGTGGGGTCAGCAGAACAAGAGGCCACAGGTGGAAATTAGTTAAAGGCAATTTCCGCACAGATATTAGGACGTTTTTCTTTACACAGAGAGTTGTCAATGCCTGGAACAGCTTGCCAGGTCAGGTAGTAGAGGCATAAACGCTTGGGCTTTTCAAGTCCAGGCTAGATGTAGTACTAGATACTCTTTAGATTAGGACATGATGAGCCTAGATGGGCTGAACGTATCATCATTATGTATTCTTATGTTCTTACTACAAATCAATCATGTGTTTTTGGGGGGGTTTCCATTACTGGAGTGTTGTCCCATATTTGGGATAAATCTGGCAGCAGTTTATTCATAGGGTTTTGTCTTTCTATATGGAAATAACACTTTGTTTTAAAATGCTGTGGATGATATTGGAATCACGGATCTTGCTGCGTGTGCTGCAGGGACCATGTTTGAGAAGATTCAGGTGGCGTGTAATAACCAGCAGGACTTGCAGGACTGGGTGGATCACCTGCAACATCAGACCAAACGCACCTCACTGGCCATGCCTGCCACAAAGCCACAGTCTGTCCCATGCCACACGGTCAGTCACACCACAGTAATCCGGTTTATCCACACGATTACATCAAAATTGCATTCTAACTGTACCATTATGTCCTAATTGCATTGTAGCAAGATAATCACTTTACATTGTTTTCACATTTTAACTTCATAATTACTTATGTCCTGTGTGTATTTCAATACTGTATGTTGTATTGTGTTTGGACAGCATCATCATGTTTTTTTAACTTCATTGTTACTGTACGTTGTAACTGTATGTTGTTCACATCATAACTCCCTGCCACCCCACCCCTCTCTCAGCTCCCCTCACACCCCCTCACCCCATCCAGGAATTCTGAGAGCCGGGGCACAGCAGTGACCCCTGCCTACCACACCCTCCCCCACCTCTCCTCGCATGGGACACCCCACAGCACCATGATGTGGGGCCCTCTGGAGCCCCCCAAGACGCAGAAGCCTTGGAGCCTGAGCTGCCTGCGGCCTGCACCTCCCTTAAAGCCTTCAGCCGCACTCTGCTTTAAAGAGGTACGAGTAGGGGCCAAAAACAGAGCTGTGAGACAGCGATCTGACCTGTCTTCTGACTCCACCCTCCCCCCCCCCTCCATCTTTTTTCTCACCCTCCCTTCAGGACCTGAGCAAAAGCCCCAAAAGCATGAAAAAGCTGCTCCCGAAATGCAAGCCAGAGAGGAAACCATCAGATGAGGAGTTTGCCCTAAGGAAAAGTATGTGTGTCGCCTTGCCTGCTGAGACCAATAAAATGACTATACCATCTTAACTGAGGTTGAGGAATACTTATAGGTTACATCTCTTCAAAATCAACTATGAAGCTATGATTAGGAAACATAAACTATGATAAGCCATTCGTTCTCAGGATATATACGCATGCCTGGGCTGGTGATGTAGCACAAGTCAGAAAGCCAAGTGCCACCCCAGAAGTGCGTATATATCCTGAGAAAGCACGGCTTGGAGTGGTTTATTCCACTTATACCACAGCTACTTGTCACAAACAATATTAAAATTAAAAAATATAAAAAATTCAAACCATTACCAAGTAAAAATGATCATATTTTGACATGTGTAAATCCGCCAAGAAATGTAGTTCCTCCTTTGCCCATAGCATGCGCTATGTCCCATGAACTGAAATTACAACCGCCATCCCGACTGTTCCTGGCCTCTAATAACTGTGAACTTACATCGGCTCCTAAGCCCTTCTGTTTTGTTTCATTGTTTCAGAAATTTTGCTCTGATTTTGTTACTATGTTGAACTCTTTGAAGGAGTTGTCATGCAATGTTACAAAGCGGAGATGCCTGGTTATTGTTTTATTGTAAATTTCGGGTAATATGGAACCAAACCCTGGCCCTGATGTTACAAACTGTAGTACACCATCTGATTTTAAGTGTAGGTCGGTCTGGGCAGTATTCATTTTAATGTCCGTAGTTTGTTGTCAAAAATGGACATGATATGAATCTGGGCTGAATTAACTGACGCTGATATAATAGTTCTATCCGAAACCTAGTGTAATTCTGTATCCGATAAGGAGATTTCTATCAAAGGTTACAACGGTTTTCACACCGACCGCCCCAAGAGAGGGGGAGGTGTCGCTATTTTCGCAAAGAACAAATTTAATGTAAATGTTGTGCTTTCAAATTCTATGAGCAAACACTTTGAAATTTTGTCTTTAAATCTCCGTGTCTAAGGGACACCATATTGCTGTTGTCGGTTGCTATTAGGGCTGGGTATCATTTTACATTTTTTGATACTGATACCAATACTTTGAATTCGATACCAGAACAATACTTTTTTCAATACCTATATTGTGTGAATGAAAGCACATTTAATTATCCAATAGCCTACACATTTTCCCTCCCTTTGTATACTATTTGTTTTTACAAATGAATACAATTAAATCATTATAAAAAATGTTTTAATTTTGAATAGAAGAACCATTTCTGTAATGAGATAACAAAAAAGGCAACAATGTGTAACCTAACCTTTCAATAGGACAACAGAAAATAAAACAAATAAAGTGCAACTGCAACATTTGGTTTACAGCCTCCACAATAGAGAAGGAGGTTGCAACCACTTTACTATGTTGGTCACAGCTCTGTGGCACTCTTCTTTTTTCTCTTTATAGACATTTTTGTCCTAGCTGCCAAATACTGTCTGTTCTGCTGGCAGAACTACAACACGAGGGCGGGAGATGCTTTCAGCGGGGGTGGTAGGGGGGCCTTTACATGAAATAATAATAATTAGCTAAGAAAAATGTATGATTCAATGTAAAGTACTAGTTAGGAAACATTCATCATGATTGAATTAACTAACGTTAGCTCGGAAACATTTGTGAATTTGAGTTGACCTTCTCAATAAGTAACTTAGCAAGCTAGCTAGCTACCATTAACTTGCAAATAATGTTAGACTGGCTAATGTCAGACGACTGCCTATAGCTAGTGAATTTGCTATGTCGACATTAGCTACATGTTTGTGGTCTAAAGTTCGCCTAGTGAGCTAGCTAGCATGAAAACCGTGAATCACACTGAGCCATTCGTTACCTGATATCGCCTCGTCATCACCATCATCATCGTTTGTTGTCATGGATGGCAATTGCAGTGGTGGGCTTGAGGCTGAGGAGGATGATGTTTTTCTTTTGCAGTCAAATACGGTGCAGTTCTCCCGCCTCATGTTTGTTCCATGTCCAATAAGGTGATTCATCATATTGCTAGTATTCCCATCCTTCCCGATTATAATTTTTTGCAATTATTGCATGTCGCTTTGTTTTTATCAACCTTTGTAAAGTGAAGCCAGACCTTAGATTGCTTTTGTGACATTGCTCAAGCGCAGCTAGGTGCTGTCCGTTGTTTACTCACAGGTGCGTAGCCTTTCCTAATAGAGATTGGCTCTGAGAAGAGGGTTAGAAAAGGAGAGTTTTTACGAAGGTTTTTTAAAAATGTATTGAGAGAAAAGTATTGAAACTTGGCATCGAACATTTTCACGTTTCGATGGCATTGACCTGATTCAATCAATATCCGTATTGAAATTTGATACCCAGCCCTAGTAGGCCCCCTTTGCTGTTAGCGACACCTTACCCTCGCTGTTGCAGCTTAGGTGATCATGTCACGCTGAATTTTACTAAACTTATTGATTGTCTGACTCACCCTAACTTCAGATACCCTGAGAAATTGTCCCTAATTAATCTGGGTCGGTATCTATCAAATATCTTAAGAGTTACACTTACGACACCTCCTAAGAGCCTACTTTGGATTGAAATCACTCTTCGCTTAAAGTTGTTAGTAAAACCTAGTTATCAAGCAGCTAGCACTTTCTCTTAGGAAGGTCTTCAAATATTCTCAAGTACAGCTCATAAGTGTGTTTTTGGGACAATCACGGGTGCCACAAATTAAAAGATTAAGATGAGGTCATCAATCAGCGAAATTGTTAAGAGGAAGTGGTTTTACTGACATAACTGACTAAGTTGGACTATTTTTTACTGACATGCCATATTTTTTTTACTGACACCTGTCTTAAAAAGTGTGAAAATACAGGAAATGATACTCGCGCTATGGTGCAGTGCTGGCTTTTGTGGTCGTACATAGTCGTCAGAGTCAGCTCTGGCCGGGAGTGCCACCGTGGGTGGCAATTGGCTGTCACCCCAGGGAGGGGGGGAGGGAAAGCCGACAAGACGTTTGCTGTACACAGGAGTGGCTCTGGGGTGCCGGAGTTATGGTCATCGGCTTGGCGAGTGCCATCTCAGAGAAGACGATACTTCGTCGCCGCCAGTCACAGGGCTACGGCAGCGAACTATGAGGGAGGGATTGACCTGAAAATAGCGGGTGTAATTGGATATCAAATTGGGAGAAAAATGGGATAAAGTCAGAAAACAAAAGAAATTTAAATATTTAAAAAAGACAAGGTAGGAACAATCATAGTTTTCGCAAGAGATCAGTGCAGTAATACAGCGATATACATCGTTGTAGGCTGCTGCATACCATACCTGTAACACTGGGAAGGGAAAAGTTTGTAATTTCTTTTTTTTTTATGAGGAGTAAGCAGGGATACATATACAAACATGATTGAACAAGTAGGCAGTGGTGATGACAATTGTCTAGATGTACAGAATTCAGTGGTAGTGGAGTCTGAAAAGATGGGTTTTGAGTCTCTTGCGGAAGATCGCAAGTGATTCCACGGTCTTGACCGATTGCAGAAGGTCATTCCACCACCGAGGGGTCAGGACAGAGAAGAGGCGAGACCACGAGGAGCGGCTGCCGGGCGCCCGGAGGGATGGGACAGTCAGTTTGCCAGAGGAGGCGGAGGAGAGGGGTCTGGCTGGGGTGTAGGGTGTGATGAGTGTCTGGAGGTAAGGGGAAGCAGTTCCTCTAGCCGCTAAGTTGGTAGGCCTGCCAGCAAGGAATTGCAGTAGTCCAGATGTGAGATCACCAGGGTCTGGACCAAGAATTGTTTGGTCTCTTGGGTGAGGAACGGTCGGATCCTCCGGATGTTGTGGAGGGAGAATCGGCAGGTCCGGGTGATCGCTGCGATGTGGCCCGAGAAGCACAGCTGGTCGTCCAGGGTCACTCCAAGACTCCTGGCAGACTGAGACGGAGACACTATTGAATCTTCCTCGGTGATTGAAGCATCAATCATCGGGGAGCCCTTCTCTGGGAGGAAGTGCAGCTCAGTCTTCCCCAGGTTCAGCTTCAGGTGGTGGGTGGACATCCAGGCAGAGATGTCAGTCAGGCATGCAGAGATCCACGCTGGGACCTGGGTCTCAGAAGGAGCGAAAGAGAGAAAGAGTTGTGTCATCAGAATAACAGTGATAAGAAAAACTATGAGAAGAGATTTACAGAACCACGAGACTTGGTGTACAGGGAGAATAGGATGGGGCCTAGTACCGAGCTCTGCGGGACTGCGGTGGAGAGGGTGTGGAGAGAGGAGAGGGATCCTCTCCAGGCCACCTGGTAGGACCGGTCAGCCAGGTAGGACTTGAACCATGTCAGTGCTGATCCAGAGTTTCCCATCTCGACGAGAGATGAGAGCAGGATCTGGTGGTCCACGGTATCAAATGCAGCTGACAGGTTGAGGAGGAGGAGGACGGAGCTAAGAGACTGGGACTATTTGTAGAGCCTCAGTGACAGCAAGCAGAGCAGTCTCTGTGGAGTAGCCTGCCTTGAACCCAGATTGGTTAGGATCAAGCAGGTCATTCTGTAGGAGATGAGCAAACAATTGGTTATAGACAGTACGCTCTAGTGTTTTGGAGAGGAATAGGAGGAGAGGGACAGGTCGGTAGTTTGAAATGACAGTAAGATTCAGAGAGGGTTTTTTGAGGAGGGGAACGACATGGGTGCTTTTGAGGGGAGAGGGGACAGAGCCAGAGGAAAGAGAGGAGTTGATAACATTGGAGACAAAGGGGAGGGTGTCCATAGCAATGAACTGGAAGAGGGGGGAAGGAATGGCATCAAGAAGGCAGGTGGTGGGACGATGGGAGTGAACAAGTTGAAGGATGTCCGAGTCAGGGAGGGGTGAGAAGGAGGAAAGAGGGGTGAGAGGTTTAGGTAGCGAGATGGGTGAGGGTGGGTTAGATGAGGGAGAGGATGGGGAGGAAGGAGTTGCGAATGTCATCGACCTTCTTGCGAAGTCATCCACGGTTAGGGAGGAGGGGGTGGGGGAGGAGAAGGGGTGAGGAGAGAGAAAAACAGAGTAAAGTTTGCGAGGAAGTTTGACAGCAGTCAGAAATTTACAAAAATGTAGTTATACTGCGGAGAGACTTTTCGATCATTCTGTAGTAAACAGGACAAGGTGAAATGAAGGTATTTTTTTATGGACTGTCTGTTAAAACAGTAAAATGATTTAGAGAAAAGTAATTAAGGTCAAATATAGCCCCACACAACATAACGACACAAGTTGTCATAAAAAAGAGGCAGGGAGACAGATCGCAGACAACAAATACAAACTTCGCCTCCGCCATTTGGAGCCCGGAGGAATGTGAAAAAAATTGTACAATGTTCTATCCAAAATGCGTCAGGAAAATCTCCACTTTGAAGGCAACATCTCGCACTGGTTCGTAGTCTTATTTATTTATGAGACACATTTGTTTCATTCTGCAATATTGCTGATGAACAACAACAGTTATTAAAATTATTTTGACTATTGAGCTACAATTATTTTATTGTAATTATACTTTATATTCAGGTGGAGGTAGTGCACCTAAAACTTTAACCACAGTATTAAATTAACTTGCATCTCTGGCGTAACTGCGCTACTTCTCAAAGTTGCTGGCTATAATATTACATCCCGCACAAGATCAGTGACAAAGATGATTCCCTGATGATCTAGGCGATAAAGTTTGATTAACTGTGCATCTTCAACAATTTCTAAAACATTCTTCCTGTCTTTGGAAGGTGTGTGCATGTCTCTGTCTCTGCCACTGTGCCGTCTTGCCTACTCCTAGCCAAGTTAAGGGAGCTCCAGAGGTCTCTTAAATATCTGACAGTTTTAGAGTACTTTTAAGTCCAGATAAATTTGATAAATCACATTTATTCTTAAATTTGAATGTAGGAGTAAAAGTCACCAATTCGTACACCTACGTTTTTTTACTCTGAGTGGCTTGATATATATGGCCCCTGATCTTGACAAATGTCTCCCATAAATATTCTTCTGTAGGTGTTTTTGCTAATGATGTAAGCGACAACTGTGTGGTTTCTGCAATTAGAAATACCAAAGTCCCGAAGGCCAAGCCTTGTTTTATTCAAAAGAGAAATATGAAGCACTTTGTTGAACAAGGTTTTTACGATTTATTTTATTATGATTGGGAAAATCGCTCTTATTGATGATGTTGAAATAGCATGGAATTGAATAATAATAATAATAATAATAATACGTTTAATTAGAAAGGACAAAAAAATAAAAAAGCATTTGACACCATTTAAAAACAAGCACAAAGTCTTAGAAATCAGGACAACTAAAATACAGAAAAGCCAGACTGAAGAGGTGTGTCTTCAGTCTGGATTTAAAAATAGAGGTGGACTGCATTGCGGATTGAGGCAAGGAGGGCATTCCAGAGGCTAGGAGCAGCTGCACTGAAGGCTCTGTCCCCCACAGTGCGCAGCCTGGTGTGGGGAGTGATGAGGAGTCCAGTGTCAGAGGAGTGTAGCCTTTGAGAGGGGGTGCAGGTGTGGAGGAGGTCTGATAGGTATTTTAGGGCAAGGTCATGGAAAGACATAGATGAGGAGGAGAATTTTAAATGAGACACAGAACTTTACCGGGAGACAGTGGAGATGCTGGAGGGTGGGGGTAATGTGCTGCCAGGGTTTTGTGCGTGTGAGAACTGGACATACTGGAGCCTATTTAGGGCTTTACTGGGCATCCTGAATAGGACTTCATTACAGGTAACGAAGACATGGATGAGGGTCTCTGTCTCTGAATCGATTAGTGATGGCTGGAGTCTGGATATGTTCTTTAGGTGAAAGAAGGCATATTTGGTCTTGGACTTGATATGTGGCTCAAATGACAGAGTGGAATCAAGAATGACACCCAGGTTACGGACTTCAGAGGAGGGGTAGATGGAGCAGCTGTCGATGAACAGCGCAAGATCACCAACTTTCCGGAGCAGGGCCTTGGATGCCACAACTACGAGCTCTGTTTTATTGCTGTTGAGTTTGAGTAGGTTAGAAGTCATCCAGTTTTTTATGCCAAGAAGGCAGCTGATGAGAGACTGGGGAGGGAGGTGAGTGGAGGGTTTAGTGTTGAAGTAGAGTTGAGTGTCGTCGGTATAGCAATGAAAGCTAAGGCCATGAGACCAGGGGCCGTATGTATCAAGCCGCTCAAAGTAAAAAATTGCTCTCAAGTGTAATTTAAGTATAAGAATTGGTGACTTTTACTCCTACACTCAAATTTAAGAATAATAATTTATTTATCAAATTTCTCTGGTCTTCAAATGACTCTTAAACTGTCAGGTATTTAAGAGGCCTCGGGAGCTCTCTTAACTCGGCTAGGAGTAGGCAAGACGGCACAGTTGCGAAGATGGAAGACACCTTCCAAGACAGGAAGAATGTTTTAGAAATGTTTGATGATGCATAGTTAATCAAATGCCAGGGAATCATCTTTGTCAGTGATCTTGTGCTCAATAGTCAAAATAATTTTAATAACTTTTGTTGTTCATCAGCAATATTGCAGTATGAAACAAATGTGTCTCATAAATAAATAAATAAGACTACGAACCAGTGCCAGATGTTGCCTTCTTGAGAAGCCGGAAGCGGAGATTTTCCTGAAGCACTTTGGATAGAGCATTGTACCATTTTTTTTTGCTTTCCTCCGGGCTCCAAATAGATCTGCGATCTGCCTCCATTACTCTTTTTTATGATGACTTGTGTTGTTGTGTTGTGTGGGGCAACATTTTCCCCTAATTATATCCTGTTTCGAGTCTGCCTCCTTCTTCAGTCCAATTTCATTTTCTTTTTAAATCCATTTTGCTTAGCCTAACATCAGGGTTGCCAACCATAAATTTGTGGTTTTACTAACTACAACTTTACCATCTGAGGCTGGTATTTAATGTTGACAAAACCAAGTTAATGGTGTTTTCTGATTCTAGGAAGAAACCACTAAATCTCCCAATGATTGTTTCTATGGATGGTAAACAGAAACAATATTTTATCCCTTGTGAAAAAGCTAAAGTTTAAACTAGGTTTTTACTTCAGAAATAAGTGTTGCTTTTCTTATGAGTCTAGAAAAAGACTGGTTGCAACCACTATGCCTGTACTTGTATGGTGATGGTGATCTGTTGTATTGTGACCTGTATGGTGATCTGTTGTATTTGCATGCCTCAGCTCAGTGTCTTTGTTGGATATAGTGTATCATACTGCACTGAGATTTATCACTAACCGCAAATTTCTCACTCATCATTGCAGATTGTATTCAAGAGTTAATTGGCCATCTCTGTAAATGCACAGGTGCTCTCATTGGCCACTCGGTGGTTCTGTGTGGCTCAGTAGGTAGAGCATGGCGTCAGCAACGCTTAGGTTGTGGGTTCGATTCCCATTGGGACCACATATACAAATGTATGCATTCACTACTGTAAGTCGCTTTGGATAAAAGCGTCTGCTAAATGGCATATATTACCTTTATATATAAGGCTGTTCTAGGTCTGCTTCCTACTTACTTAAGTATTTATACTACACAGAAATGTGGCGGTCAGTACAGCTTACGATCTCAAGACTCTTTGCTGACAGTCCCAAAAGCTTGGACAGACATGGGCAAGAAATCCTTTATGATCTCTGCATCTACTGCATGGAATAGCCTGCAGAAAGATTAAAACTCAAGGATTTAGTTCCTCTTAATGATTCAAAGTTTTAATTAGGAATATGGAAGATGATTCCATTGGGAGTTGTTATTGCTATGATTGAGTTGTTTAAGCTGTTCTCTCTCTCTTTTATGATTGCTTTGTACTGTTGCTGAGTCGGCTCTTACTTTGTGTGATATGCTGTAATATACTATCTTGTTTGTATTGTCTGTAATTTAATATGCTGCTGCCTTCTTGGCCAGATCTCCCTTGCAAAAGAGATCTTCCGTTGCTGAAGTAACGTTGTTCCTTGTTTATGCAGCACGTGTCTGTGGGTGAATTAATATAGAACTTGTTTTAGTGCGACGGATTTACTGCGCCTATACATGATGTATACGAATGGCTATCAGCCAATCAGAATCGAGTATTTATCCAAGCCATGGTATAAGTTTAAATAAAGAGCTTAGTTTTGCTGCCAAAGCCTCATTCTTGGGAAAGTGCCCTATTTTTCATCACTGTGTGGCTTTCCTACTTAATTTCAGATATTTACATTTGAATCCTATCCTATCCACAGTGGCCAATACATTGAGATCCTTTGAAAAAATACCTTACGTTAGGTTCGTTGAATAGAAATGCAACCTGCTGTGGAAGAACTGTTAATCATCCCTTCCTGACTATCACTGGCCCATTTCTCTTGATGGTTTCTCCTGTCTCTCGTCCAATCAGGCATGGCCGCACTGGAGGAGGATGCCCAGATCCTGAAAGTCATTGAGGCCTACTGCACCAGCGCGAAAACGCGGCAGACGCTTAACTCGAGTAAGACCATGTCCCACACATCCTACTCATGGTCGAGACACCAAACACTCCATACTGCTCGCTGAAACTGAAACGTCTATACCTTTGTTCACCAGAAAGTCCCAGTGCAGGTGGCTTTTATGAATATTATCTGACCTCTGCTATTGTTGTAAGCGCATTTGCATGATCGCTGTCCTGCGGTTAATTACTGAAGTGAAATTCTACCGAATACAAGGATTTCACCTTCTGTTGGGGCAGAAACACAAAAAAGTTCAAAATAGTTTGGATACAGATTACCAAATTATTTTTTTAAATTCAGGAATGAAGAGACCATGACACAAAAAACAGGTTAAAAATATACCTCACGATCATTCTTTCTTAAGTGTTCTTACCAGTGTTATACCAAAGTTTTTTAATTTGTAAAGATTTTTTATTGATAGTTTCAAATTCTTTCCTGTTTTTCTCCCAGTTTCGTTGCCAATTATACCCTCTATTTATCTCAATTCACGCTCCCCTACGAGTCTGCTCGCCCGTCCTCCAGGTAATGAGCACATTTTTCCAGGCCGGGAGATCCATCTCCTCCGAGACAGAACCCATCCACGGATGCCCTTCCGCTCCTCGATGAACTTGTGCTGGCTCACCCTCCCCCTGGGGCAGACAGCCAAATGCCGCCCCCGATCGGGGCTAACGGCCAGGGCTGGTCTGGCAGAGACAGGTTTCGAACCGAGTCCCTGATAGGCAGCTCATACACGTATCGGACCAACCAAGATACAAAAGATACCAAAGTTAACCAGGTTTCAGGCTAAAATACGTATGTTTGTCATGCCTTTGATGTGTGTTTAGTGAGCTTTTTAAACATGGTAAAAACAATGGAATCTTTTTCATTTAAAAAAGGATGCTTTGTCTTAACTATGGAAATCCAGGAGGGACGTTAAATGTTCTGTACCGCAGGCATGATTGAAAGAATGCTTCACCACTCGCCTAGATCTTCAAAGGGAATGTTGTACTGTAGTACTACCAGTCCAATTAAAACTGTTTAAACAGTCTGGGTTCACTTCTGTCCTATGTTTCTGTATTAACATTGGACATAAATGTTAGCATTAACATTAATAGTGGTGCTTTGACTCCTGTTTCTGTAAATGTGTGATTGAAAAGGATGTTTCTGCTATTGTGTCCTCACGTGGCCCGCTGGAGCCAGTAGGCGTGTGCTGGGGCCCCTGCCCTCCAGCCTGTAGTTTTCTAATATTAGCTCTGTATTACTAACACTCTTTTAACAATGTTTTCTCTTCTTCTCCTTCCCTTCACTCTCTTTTGCATTTTCCCCTCCTATATTGTCCTGATTTCTCATTCTTCCCATCACACTTTTTTAAAATGTTTATTTGATTCCCTCTTTTAAAAATATGATTTTGGCCAACCCAACCCTACCCCTCCTTTGCCCGACTACCCGGATACCCTGCTACCCTTCTCCCCAATTTATATGATTTTACCCACCCACCCCCAACCCACAGCATGGCAAGGTACAGATCTTATGCATAATCACGTGTTGGCCGACGACGACCTGTCCATCACGGACTCTCCGGTGCGTCGCAACAGTATCTCCCGCCCGGAGCCCACCTCTGACCTCTCAGAAGACTCAGACTATGACAGCATATGGACAGCCCATAGTTACAGGATGGGTTCCACATCCCGTAAGAGCTGCTGCTCCTATATCTCTCACCAGACTTAAAGTGCTCCTTTTCAATTTCAATTCACTCCCCCTCTTCACTGTGTTTTCTGTTTTTCTGTTATGGTGCATTCACATCTTTTTGACTGTGCTGTGCATATCGCTAAAGAGCACATCTGAAAAGAGTCACAAATCCCGCTTTCAAAACAATTACCTGTCCTTTGGTATTGCATGAAATCCCCTGATTGGTTTCATGGCTATATGGTAACATGACATGGAATTGCATTGAAACCTCCCCTTATGGCTGAATTGGTTCCAGGGCAGTAACATCACTATTGGCATGTGGTCAAAATAAAAAAAACAATAATACATTTTTCACCGGCCTGCACTGCCCCCATTGAAAGTAATGACCTCCAGCCACTTTTGTGTATGCTTTTCTGAATGAACCATTATGCAAGGAGACATGGGAGATTGGGAGGGGCACTTGCTTGGGAAGTGGGTGTTCAGAATCTGATATTCAGATGTGGTTTATCATGTTTTTAGAGATGTGCATATTTTATCTGTGCATTAGTCCTGCAATTATCCTCTAGCCATGTATACACATACATTGTGAGCCCTGTTTTGGGTGGGTCCGTACACTCAAGAGGGTCAAGCTCATACCGACTGGAGACCGATCATAGCAACTCCCATAGCAACAGGAAAACACTTTGCAAAAGGACTCGTTCATCAGTGCTCCTTTTTTAAGATCCCTTCTGTAAGATTCTGTCTGTCAGATTCTTCAGCACGTCTCACATTGTATGTCATTTTTATGTCAGTTGGAAATATGTCTGCCTCTTTCATTCAACACCTACGCTGCCTTTCACAACCTGCCATTGACTATGGGCTGTAAACTGTATTTATATACTAGTGGCATTCGTATGTGTAGGCCTACCCCATCATTGCCACATCATCTGTGTCAATTTGAGGGGTTGGGGAAAGCATCCCCTTTTTCTGAAACACGTGTAGACAGGCACCACTTTTCACTCTGCAGTCCATCAGCTGAGCTGCACATTATTTGTCTACATAACTGGCACAGGCAGAGTGCAGGCACCCTATCTACTACAGGAGTCGCTCTTGCATAAAATACGCTGTTAACTGAAACCCTCCCTTGTGACACTGTGGTCAATGCACTGGCCTATTTAGCTACTGGCCACAGTCTGCATTTGCATGGTCAGGTTTTGATACCAGACCGTGGGGCTCAAATATAACATTTTCATGGTTATACATGTTTGAAAAATTGATTGAAAAAAAGGATTGAAAAATCACTCTTGTTGCAAGTGAATGTTTGAAATTTAAAATGTAATGATGGAACATACTGTACAAACACACGGCCTGACTCAGTGATTTCAGTGTGGAGTTAGGTGTGGGAAAGGAGTTGTCCACACTTCAATGTGCTGGATGCACCAAACAATGTTGGATGCACCGGACAAAACATTTATCAAGCTTTAATGGCTTGTGTCAAGTGATGGGTAAAACGTTTCAATCAAATTTCTTTAAAGATGGAAATCTTTCATCTTTAAAGAAAATCTATAATTGTTTGTGAAGTTCAGAAGAAAATTGTAATTCGGGGAAGTTTATGCTGTTATGTTTATTGCAGTATATTAAGTATTGATCTTAGATTATTTCTAGCAAACTCAAACATGGAAGCTTGTATTGGTTTAGTTCAAATTCAGTGTGAATAAAAAAAAATCATCAGAACAAAATAAAAAAATAAAAAAGATAAAGCAGACTGAAAGTGCCTAGCCTTTCTTTGATACTTTATTATAGATGCATCTTTTTATAAAATGTGATGGTCTGTTGCTTCTCTCTTTCCTTTAGGGGTTTACCTGTAATGCATCAGAGTCAGTGATCAGTGAGTTCAGTCAAATCAGTCAATCAATCAATCACAGCCTGGTGAGCTGAAACCAATTTGCAGATGCTCTATTTTTAAAAACAGGATCTTGGAAGGAATCAGGGCCACACATGCTATTTCCTGAGGAGGAGAAGATTATTGCGGAAGAGACCAACAGCAATGGTCAGACTGTGATCGAAGAGACGTAAGACTGCTTTCCTCCTTAATTACTCCTGATGACCTGTTGATTGGACTTGTGTTTCTTCACTTAACTTTTGAAATACTAATATTTATACACTACAGGTCAAAAGCTTTAGAACACCCCCATTTTCCAGTTTTTACTGACCGTGAATAACCTGAAATGGTACAAAGGTAAGCGGTAAACTGCCAAAGGTTAAAAAAAAAAGTTTAGGTTACCAAAAACTGAAAAAATAATTATAATAATAAATAAAAATAAATTTCAGAGTTATAAAAAAAGGCCCTTTTCAGGGAACAAGTAATGGGTTAATGTGGGTTAACAGTCACTCTGTGCAAGTCGCCGACTCTGGATCCAGCAAAAGATCCCCAGACCATCACGCTTCCTCCTCCATGTTTGATAGGAACCATCCTTTCGCCTACTCGACGGCCTACAAAAACCTTTCAGAATTTCAAGATTTCAAATTTTTATTCATCGGTCCATAAGACCATCTTCCAGTCTTCAGTAGTCCACTGGCGGTGCTTCCTGGCCCAGGCAAGCCTCTTTTTCTTATTTTGCCATCTTAGCAATGGCTTTCTTACTGCCACTCGACCTGTCAAACCTGCAGCTCGAAGTCTTCTCTTCACAGTTGAAACTGAGACTTCCTTACTTTGACCAGTGCTAAGCTGTGCTTGAAGCTGTTGTCCTGAGAGCCACCTATCACGCAAGCTGTTGACTCTCAGAAACTTGTCTTATGATTTTGTTGTGGCTTTGGGTCTGCCAGACCTCTTCCTGTCAGAGTTTCCCCCAGTTTCCAAGTTCCAAGTAGGAAACTACTCACTGCCAAAAAAATTCCATTATTTTTCAGTTTTTGGTAACCTATATGTGGAGGGCGTCGGTCTCGACAAGATGGGAGTGGCAGGGTTGCCTTGGTTGTTCCATGTTGTGGAGACCTTTGGAGCAGTGAGACTTTCCGGGGGCAGGTTTGGCACTCTCAGGGTGTGAGAGTGTGAACTGGTGCCCAGAAGGTTGCTCCAAAGGCCATAATTTATTTAATTATTATTTAATTGGTGGTAATTGGTAAGTGATTATTCACTTACCTGGTTGTGTGTGAGAATGTGAATTGTTTGGTGTTGAGTGATTGTGATTGGATGAGTGAATGATAGACGGGTGATTGCCTCACGAGTCCCACCTGAGCCAGGCAGAAAGTAAGCCTATTTAAGAGCAGGTGGGGTGAGTGGGGAATCAGTTAGTTTTGTTTTTGTCATTTATGTGTGTGAATCAAGAGAGTTAGTCTTGTCATTATGTGTGCGCGTATTGAGAGTTAGTCTTTTGTCTTGATGTGTGTGTATCATGGAGAGTTGTGAGCCTGGTCATTTGTGTGTGAGTGCACGTGTATGGTGTATTATTGTGGAGTGTGGGTGTTTGATGCGACTCTGTCGGGCATGGTGGCGCGTGTCTGGGGGAATCCCCTTTCGGGGAACACACAAGGTCCATTCCGTTTCTCACATGCAAAAGTATTCCTAATCCTCTTTTTGTTTTTTAGGAGCCTGGTGGACACCGTTTATGCACTGAAGGATGAAGTACAAGAACTGAGACAGGTAGGTCTGTTATTTGAAGCTCTGACAAAGTGCAAATTATGAGAAGCTCCCAACATACTCCTACACAATTTAGGGATGTACTTTATTGGCAGGTTAAATTTCCCATGTTAAGCCCATTCCTGGAGTTTGATACCAGATGTTCATACCCTGGTCATTGTCATCAAAACAGGACAACAAGAAGATGAAGAGGACATTAGAAGAGGAGCAAAGGGCTCGAAGGGAGCTGGAGAAGATGGTCCGGAGAGTGTTAAAAAGCGTGAATGACCCCTCCTGGGACCAGACCAATTTGTGAATCGAACGCATTCCATTTTATTTCCATTTGTCTTCTTTTTCATTAGTCTTCGTTTTCTTTTCCCAAAAGTGGAAGGAGACCGTTTTTTGCTGACAGGAAAGCTATGAGTTCCTAGGTGTCGGGATCCGGTAGATTTGATTAAAATCAGATCAGAAACTGGGACACCAAGTGCACTGCTCCACTCTAAGGCTATAACACTCCGGGCCAGATTTACTAAGATGGTCACTATTTTGTTGTGGCTATTTTGCAGTCGAAAATACTGACGCATTAACGACAATTTACTAAGACTGGTTTTAATTCCACAATCAAAGAAATGAAACGCTCTTATTTGCAATTTGCAGTAGGATGTAAATAATATGGCACGCTTACACATCCAGATCACAAAGCGCCAAGAAATGGAATACGGAACAGCGAGGGAACCTATATTTGAGAAAAATAAATCTTGGTAATGGTCAATGAGGTACATCAGAAAAAAACAATTCATTAGGCATAATAAGGCAAAACTAACATTAGATGATGTAAAGAAAACTACAACCAAGAAAATATGACATGATGTTGTGGCGTGGCGTCCAAAAGAAAATCTTTCCTACAAAATAATGTGGTACAAAGACACCGGCGGTGGTCCAACCGAAGACAGAATAGAAACGGTTAAACTTGTGATTGAAGAAGGCCACAGAGCATACAGTAAAACTGTATTCATGATTCCTTCTATACCCTCCTGACCGCATACGCACAATAAGATAATTGTTCTGCGTTTTATACTAAGAAGTCCTGTGTCCTTTCATTTCAAGTTCTAGTAAACAATATGTAAGCTAGATAGGGTATATATTTAAAATTCGGACTTAGATACAGGTATAGGTACAGCTGTCTGTAGATACAGGTATTCCTGAAAATAAAGCTGTCATGACATGAACCGGGGTACTTTGCAACAACATTTGTGATTATTTGTTTTGCATCGCTGGTACAGTGACTAGAACCTCGGAAAGTGCAATACAAAATGGGAATTGTGAAATACCTAGGCGATATCAGTGCGTTTATCAAAAACCGCCTGGTTTCAAGAGTTATTCAAATTCTCACGCAAAGAGGAGAGTCGCAATTAAAGCATGCTTTAGTAAATCAGACGGAATACTTAATCGACCTAATTTACAAAATCTCCAACTTGTTTTAGCACGTTCACCCCATGTATATGTATGCATGAACAGATTTAACTATTCATCTAAAGGACAATCGCAAAGTGACTTAACCACAGCAAATTACATCATAGTAGTGATTTTACCCCCTGTGACCGCTTAGTAAATCAGACGTTGATATTGCAACCTTGTAGCAACTGCTTTTGCGTACTCACTACGACCTACTGCATTGACTGATAGTAACAGAACCAAATCAATGTACAGGGGGTCAGAGCCCCGAAAGCCTTCTGTCATTCTTTTTCCCCAAAACATTTCAGTGGTTGAATGGTTTCATGCCACCCTGCAAAAAATGTCATCTGCTGCTCAGTGTGCTCAATGTGAGTACTCCCCTGTTACTCGGGTTCTAGTTCAGATGAGTGGGCCGTCGTTTTGGGGGTGCGGGAGAGAAGGCATGATGTCTCTGCCTTTGTCTGGTCAGTGCCTGTCTGCTCGTATATTCTGGAGCCTTGGCCAGATCACTTTGAATCTCTTCGCCCAACACTCAATCAACAGCCACCATTAATTGCTCTTTAAATCTATCTTTCTGTCTGAGAAACACAGCAATACGGCTCCAATATAACTGGAAACATTTCAGGTGAATTCTGTACTGGTTGTCTTTAAGAGCCAGTTTTGTAGACACTGAGTTTTTAATTACCTCATTGTTTTGTATGTTTTTTTAATTTTTTTGTGCGGCTGGGAATTTACTATAGACCTTTTGTCTGTGTTGACTTTTTTACGTTTCAATGTTTCATACAAGATTCTTACAGAAATGGATCTTTATATTGTAAATACTATTGGGAACTGTGCCTTTTTGAAATGGGTTTCCTGAAATTGCTTAAATATCTGGCAGTCGCATAAGCTCAAAGGCTTTTATAAGAAAGATTAAATCCTGTCCTTTACTTGTAACGAATGCAACAGATACATTGATAGCACTGATGCAGTCACTTATTGGTTTTCGTGTTTTTGTAAGTTATGTATTTAAATGAGATTGTCTAATAAGAACAGCTTGTATGCACTGAGTGGATATTTTTTTTTGTATGTCCTTTGTGACCATTGTATTTTTACCCCCTTACTGACTTAATGTGTATGGTTTATGTGAATTAAACATGTACATAGAGCTCTCTCTTCTTCTTCTTTTTAGTTAAATGCTGTAAATGTATCCTTTTTCCAATGCTATTTAAATGGTTGAATAACTTCATAACATTTCAAAACTGTAGCATCTTGTTTACTGCACATTCAGTACTTGGTTACTTTTTGATCAATTAGATGAGTTCTTTGGTGAATATTTTTTTCGATGTTTTGGTCTCCGTTCTGAGCCAGGTTCTATGGCTAGGTGAATTCTGGAGGTTAGGGGGTTGAGAATATTTGTATATATCAGTATTTCACATCTGGAGGTCTGACAAATAAATTAATACAGTTTTGTCAGGTGGCACATCCAGCTTAAACACTGGTTCTCAGTGTAACATTGGATCGTAATGAATTCTGGTCATGCTAGTGCTGACTGGATTTTCAACAGCGTAATTAGCTGTAGAGGTCATGTGTGGTATTGGCACAGGAAAGCATAAGAGACTATTTAATCCTGTTGGCCAGTCCTGCTTAAAATGCCTGCAAGGCACTGGGGTAATTCTTTAAACCATAAGTGTCTAGATTGTGTTTTATTTTCTTGGTGCCTGTGTCCAATCCACTGACACACTCTCTAGGCTAAACTTTGTTTAAAGTCGGGTAAATAGGCTACTCATCAACGACTCGCTTGTGAATACCACAGTCACTGAGCTGGTGAGTGAGAGCTCTATCGTTCATTGCAGTCTCGCTGGATAATTCTGCACTAAACAACTGAGTATTAGCCAGAGGCTCATTACTTCACTAGTGGCTGATTGGACAAACCAGAAGTGCTACTAAAAGAAGAGCCAAATGGGAACCATATGAACTAATATTTTTAGTGAATGGAGGCAAAACATCTAGCTCACTGAAAAGAGCAGGGATTCCCAACACCGCACATGGGATGAGTGGTACTACAGTGAATCACAACACATGACTGCGTGTGTCTAAAATCTCTGAAACAGGACCAAAAGTTCAGTTGCACCATCTATGAAGGAGACGTGGTTTGTGCCGCACACAGTAAAGGCTTTGGACTTAAGCTCACGGAAAAACAGGGAAGCATTGTAGAGCACTTCGTGGTTATTCCGGCAGAGCTGTTGATGGAAATATGTGTACTTAGATAACATTGCAATTGAAAGTGCTTCACATCAACCCAGCACACATTTGTTTCCAGGTTTCAATGTGCTAAAATAACAGTCAAGGTTGTATGTAATTAGCATTGGAGCCGTGGACGGGTGTGAAACGTCTACAGAGATTTATGGTCAGGACCGTGACCATGAGCTGGCACACGGCCAGTCGTTCCCATTTATTCTCCCTCCCAACGACGTACCAGAGATGCAACCCCCATCTCTACCCCCCGCCGTCTGAACAGTGTCTCCGAAAATTATGTTGATTCAGCAAGGACAATTCGGGAATCAGGAATGATTCGCCAGCGAGTTCTTTTTGTTTGTGGAAAGGCGAGGGTGACATTTGGAGAGAGAATGACGTCTGGTTGACAAATGAGGACAAAGCTCTTCATAGCCCCTGTTGTATCCAAAGTAAGAGAGAAAATGGTGAAGGAGCTGAACGCTTTTATCCCCAAGTGTGTACACCTACTTTATCATTCAAATGGCCAATAATTTTCTCTTTTAAAATATTTATTTTAACTTTCAACTTTTGTACATGTCTAGTAAATATTTGTAACTGTGTGATACTGTAGTTGTACATGTCTTTTTAAGGTGATTGTCTTGCTGAGCGACTTGAATATGGAAAGCAAATTCCCTTAAAGGGCAATAACCCATCTATTTATCTACCTGTTCCTAATTAGAATAATGGCCTGGGTTTGTAAAGAAAAGTTTGTTTATTCCTGGGCGGTGTTCCAGTGGAAACAGCGGATGTGGAGCAGCAATACAAGCCTTCACCTTTGTTAACACCTCATTCTGCTTACATCATGAGGGGGAAGAAGGTGACATATAAGGAAACTTATATAAAAGTATATAAATAACATAATTCAGAATTGCTACTAGCCAGTGAAGTACTAGCCAGCAGCGTTTGTTTCTTACCTTGCGAGTTCAGTTTAGTTGCTCCGCGAGAACGACGACAGTCATTTGCGTGCCGCAAAGATAAACAAAAGCAGAAGGATACTCCAAACCGAGGAGACCGAGCCAAACAAAAATCCGCTCAGCAGGAGTTGAAACAGCGACAGAGAGCAGAGATCTATGCCCTGAACAAAGTGATGACTGAGCTGGAGCAGCAGCAGTTTGAGGCCTTCTGCAAACAGATGCAGCCCCAGGCAGAATGAGGGAGCGCCAGGGACCATGTCTTTAGTCAAAGACGCCAAAATAGAAGGGTTAAAGCAACAACCTGTTTGCCTGTATTAGGTACTTGTTTCCTTCACACGTATTAAGAAAAGAATCATGCACCAAAATAATCCCTTCAATTCAGTATCACCGGGTGTCACCACATTACTCACATTACATTACATTAGCTCCACTTTTTATACTTAGATTTGCTGTTTTACTGTTGTTTTAATTAAAGTTGAGCCCTAACAGACCGGTATCTGTGACATAGAAAGTGAAGCATTTCACTCCCAGCAATGTGACTGCTGATATTGGTGTCTGATAAGTGGTAACTTAACTCTCTGTGATCATGTAATTATTAGTAGTTATTTTGTCTTTATTGCAATTGTCATTCATCTTGTAAGTCGCTCTGGATAAGAGCGTCTGCTAAATGCCTAAAATGTAAATGTAATGAAACTCCTATACCAAAAATATGAATCCTTTGTTATTGGTTATTTTATTATGGTTAATAACAACTAACAAAGAGTGACCTTTGACAATACTGGGTCGTTCTTGTACAGTCTATATCCTTAAGAGAATTGTATTGTGTGATTGCAGGCAAAATTGGTTATACAGTATATCTTAATTAAGGGGGTATTGAGCATGCTATTTATGTAGCAATTGTGGGAATATTTTTGAACATCGTAGAATGTACTCTACTCATCCCCCACACTGTGCTGACTAGTGTGAGTCTACAGCACACTAAAACAGTGCTGTAACACTGGGAGAGGTGGAGGGAGGAGTAGAGAGGGCTGCGCCTCCCTTTTGGCTGCTGTCAAGTGTTCCTGTTCCCTCCCACAGCCTGGAGAGGGAACTACAGGACCTTGGACAGCAGCGGCCTCACTTACAGGCAGGCTCACCTGAGGGTAATGAGCAATCAACTCAGCTGTGAGCCATTGCCTTCATTAGACCATTATAAAAGCACAGCCTGCCATACCTGATTGGAGAGTTTTGGGGTCATGGAGACCGAAGTGCTGGTTTTTGGTTGCTGTTTTCCCTCTATTGCAAAGTTTTAATTTAACTGATTTATCTTTGTGTTTTGTTTTATTTTTTGTAGAAAGATAATAAATTGGCCATTGGCCTATCGGAACTCTGTGTTTTTGGTTTGTTTCCTGTCTACTCACCGCCTGGCAGGGGGGCCACCCCTGCCACCTTGCTACAAGTGCCTTAACAGGATGAGCCACCCAGGAGTCCCTATGCAATTAATTTTTTTTACCAATAAGTACTGTATATGCGCATGAGATTGTTCACCTATTGCCACTGTCCACCATATGCTTTACCATGCGCATTTTGTTACTTCCTTTTCTTACTTGCTGTTCAAACCACTTTCAAATAAAACAATAAAAAATAAACAAAATTGACTAAATGAAGAAGAAGAATTATGTGAAAATGTTGATTCTTTTATGATATTCATTTTTGTGGTTCAGATCTTCGTGGCCATGTAAGTTGATCTGTATAACAATCCCTGCTAAATTAATAAATCAAATCATCAGGCATTCCATAATGGAAGAAAAAGGGGAAAAGCATAAAAATAATTTAAGAAACCTTGGGAGGAACCAGATTAAAGGGTGGGGGGGAGCCTATCCACTTCTGGACGGCACAGGGTGTGTTAAAAAGCTTATTAGGGTAAAATATATATTAGGGTTAATCCTAAGGCTGACATCATGCCTCTGAGGTTGGTAGTCAGTAGTGGGGGGGTTATATAAGGGGGATCCATGTCCAGGGGGCAGGCGTGGTAGGACCGGTTTACAATTTGTCTGACTCTGGCGGGTTAATGGGCACAGCTTACACATCTTGCAGGATCTAGGGCTCGGGACGGGTGCCCCTTGAGACAGACGCAGAGAAGAGAACATGGAATCAGGAAAGAAGCAGCGCTATTTCCAGGAGCAGTGTGTGAGGGCAGGGGAGTACAAACATACGAATATACTAACATTTCACCCCAAAAGATGCAAGCTACGGCGTCGTACCATCGTACAGAGAACACATGCAGCCATGAGGGAATTCCAAACCATCTACACCCAATCAAGGATAACCGGCCTAACAGTGGTGGCGACACGTTGAGGAGGTGCCAGCAGGGCAGTGCACAGACTTTTAGCAGGGCAGGTGCTCAACTGAAAAAAATGGCACCAAATCATTCACAACTTTAACAAGTGTCGGTATGGTTTGGTCTAAAACCTGATTGTAGTGTTTCATAGAGATTAAAGAAAAGCAGTTAGTTGCTGAGCTACAGATTTCTCTAATATTTTAGACAAAAAGGGAAGATTTTCATTGGGCTTATAATTTGAGAATATTATTAGAATAAAGCTCTGGTTTCTTTAGAAGCGGCTTGATTACTGTTACTTTTAGGGAAATGAAGGCCAAAGCAGCCCGCTTCGATCAGAGTGGTTTTGGGTGAGCTGGTGAAGTTGTTCCCTTTCTTCTCCAGCCACAAGGGTGAAGGTTGCATATAGAGTGGCCATATTAAAGTGACAACGCAATTTAATCAATTTGTGGGCGACCACCTAGTCCAATGGAAAGAATATCATTTTTGTCAGTGTCGACAAAAGGCTAAAATGTTAGCCTTTTCAGATTGTCACCCTCGCCTTGTTCGCAGCTGAATAATGAATAATAAGTAACCTTTTGTCTACAGTTGAATATTTCTGCATTCTTTTTGGTTTGTGTGGCTCGGAGACCTGGGGCCATGTGTATCAAGCCACACAAAGTAAAAAATTGGTCTCAAGTGTAACAAGTGTAAGAATTGGTGACTTTGACTCCTACATTAAAATTTAAGAATAAAAGTGATTTATCAAATTTCTCTGGTCTTCAAATTACTCTTAAACTGTCAGGTATTTAAGAGACCTCTGGAGCTCTCTTAACTCGGCTAGGTAGGCAAGACAGCACAGTTGCGAAGACGGAAACGTGCTAGCACCTTCCAAGACAGGAAGAATGTTTTAGAAATGTTTGATGATGCACAGTTAATCAAACATTATCGCTTAGATCGTCAGGATCGTCTTTGTCACTAATCTTGTGCGGGATGTAATATCACCAGCAACTTTCAGAAGTAGGGCAGGTACGGCAGAGATGCAAGTTATTTTATTCACTGCGCTTAAAGTTTAGGCGCAGTAGCCTACCTCCACCTGAATATAAAGTATAACTACAATAAAAGAATTGTAGCTCAATATTCAACATCTTAATAACTGTTGTTCATCAGCAATATTACAATATGAAACAAATGTGTCTCATAAATAAATAAATAAATAAATAAGACTACGAACCAGTGCCAGATGTTATCTTCTTGAAAGCAGAGATTTTCCTGACGCACTTTGGATAGAACATTGTACCATTTTTTTCACATTCCTCCGGGCTCCAAATGGCGGAGGAGAAGCCTGTATTTGCTGTCTGCAATCTGCCTAGCCTAACAATAGCCAACAAGGCATCTTTTACAACGAGGGTCTGTTTAACTTTATTGGAAACTTGTGTTAACCATCAAAGAATACTGATTTTCCAAAAGCAGATTGGTTCTTCCACTTTGCAATTTCAGCGATTGATGTCCTCATCTTAATCTTTTCATTTGCACCCATGACTTAAGAGCGACTCTTGAGAATATTTAAGGACTGACCTATGAGAAAGTGTGAACTGCTTGATAACTACGTTTTACCGACCACTTTAAGCAAAGAATGACTTCACTTTCAGCTCTTAGGAGGTGTGTTAAATGTAATTCTTAAGAAGTTTGATACATACCGGCCCTGGCACATCTAGGAGCTTAGAAGGGACACCTATCTTGACTTGTCTGACCTCTCACACCTGGAGAGAGTGGCACACACTGCAAGGCTTTTGGTCAAGTGCTTCCACAGTCCTTTGTGTTTGATAAGGTGTTTGACCGTGCGTACAGATTCACTTCCATTCACCTTTGCTCTGCGTATGGTTTCCTGGTCTTAGAGTGGTCTCAGGGGATTTCTGTTTCATACAAGCAGGGCAGAGGGGTTATGTCACTGTTGTAATTATCAGGTTGTCATCCACAGCACTGCCACACTATAATACAACACAGACTGTAGTTAACAGAGTAGTTAACTGTAGTAGTTAACAGACTGCAGTGCTGGCAGGTTCCATACCAGGCTGTACCCCATGCCAGCTGGAGGCCTGTGGATACTGAGTTAATGGTTAGTGAGGTGAAGATTTTGGCTGAAGGATAAAATAATAGAGCTGGCTTTGGCCCCTCTCCCTGTTCCATAACAGCTGGTTGGCTCATGAGCAGGTGAAGGGGAGGGCCAGGCAAGTCCTTGCCCCACCCTCCTGCTGTTTAGGAACTAAGGGGTGGTGGTTATATCCCTGGCATGGTGACTAAGGGGACCTGGGATCACATGGTCATCTAGAAGGGTATTTGGGATTGTTCTATGAAAATAAAAAATAAAGAATATAAATATAACAACATATATCTGGTTATAAATTTAAATCATTAAAAAAAACAAATCTAAATCACACATTCTCAGTACAGTGACATGCTCCACATTTTGAAATCAAATCTTGAATGAACTATACCAGTGCACAATTGGCTATAATGTCACATAGTGTGGGAGGGGTACTCCACAACACAGCATAAGTTGTGAAGTCTGCCACCATGACTGGATAGCTCAGCTTGTGGGCTACAGAGTGAAAAGAAGCGGCTGGCTTGCTAGGACTAGTATTTGCTCTCCTTAATTAATGGAGGACGTGGTGATGGGACAGGATTTTGAGGATGAGCTGCTAAAGTGTAAATCCAACTGTTTAGACTGGCTTTGATAAGGGTGGTCCATGTGCATTTATGTACAGGCAACCACACGTCCATCACCCCTGCCCACCTTAAGCCTTGTCTTCTCTTCCTTCATGGTCTATTCATCGGCATTGATTTCGATTTTACATGTATTGTGGGGTTTAAGCTTGTCTTAATCTCATTCTCTCCAATGCCTATCATTAATTCCCATCCTGTGCAGGATACTGTATTTTTGCCCTCTTCAGGTCTGATATTGTAAAAGAAAACAGTAACTGGCATTTTATCTTTTTTGTGAATGGTTTTTTTTTCTGAAAGCTTTGAAAAGAAAGCAATAAAGCCCATTCAAATGGCATGAATGCAGAACAACCCTTTGGGAGTTTGGGCTCCTTTTCTTTAGCTGATAATAAAATTGGAGTTGAAATGAAATTGAGTTTTCCTATGAAAATAGCCTTTGTTGCCCGGAAGGCTGAGTAATTCATAAACAATACGCAGCCCCTTTGTGTGGATAATAATATATTCATGCTTTCTGAGAATGGTAAAAGCCAGAGCGTGGGCAGTATAAAAGGTGGCCCATGGTTGGCTGAAGCACCTTTTTGGTTACCAGGTTTGAGAAGTTTACTGCAGCTGTGCTGTGCTCACTCCCTCCCTCCCTCCCTCCCTCTCTCTCTATCTGTCTCGTATCCTTCCTCTCTCTCTCTCGCTTGCTCATCCTCCCTCTTTCCCCCTCTCTCTCTCTCCCTCTCTGCATTTTTCCCCTCCCTCCAGTTCCCTTTCCCTGAATCAGTTCCCTTTTCCCTCTATTGACGTTTCTCCATGGGAGCGCCGTTATCTCTGCTGTTCCTCTCCATGCGGTGAGGTTGTCTCTAGAGGACCAGATTCGCTACAGAGGGGGGCATGGGGGCACAGCAGGAGGATAAAAGGAATCTTGCCGGGTCTGTGCTCCTTAATGCAGACTTCCAGGAAGCCACTGTGTTGCACAGAGAGAGAGCGGAGGAGAGAGAGAGAAAGATTGCAGCACAAATAGGAAGCCAGTAAGTAAGAAAGTGAGTGAGTAAGTGTTCCCTATGCTTGAGTTTCTGTGGAGAAGGGTGTCGTGACCCTGTTCAAGGCAGTGTTGGTGATAGCAGACAACCAGGTGCATGTGTCCTGGTTAGTCATAACAAAGTGCATTCTTCTTGGAGAACCTGCAGTCCAGCATGGTGCAGGTATATAATAAGAGTACGACAGGTTGTTCTGTTGACCTATCTGATGTACAGGTGACATACTGTGCAAAGACATTCTGGCTGGTGGTGAAACTAAATTTTTCAGTAAATGCATGTTCATTTTGCCTCTGTTAATTTGCAGAGAGAGAACGTTTTGACACTTGTTTTTCAGTTGTGTATGTGAGAGTCAAATATGTATTTAAAATACTTGAACTTGTTAGACTCAGTTAGACTTGTCAGTCAAATTTGAAAACAATCTTCAAAGAAACATGTTACTTACAGTACCAAAACATTCATTCATATAAAAGAAGAATTGTGTTCTGAATATTGGTGAAAAATAGATGTTTCTTTTACAATGTTCAGGAATCTGCAGGAGTTTTACTAGTGTCTACTGTGTTAAGGAATTTCAAATACGTATACATGCTCATGGATTAAAATGCATAAATCACTTGGAGCATAACAGTAGTGTGCTGCTATTCCTTTATTATTTTAAATACGTTTTTGACCCAGGCCCATTATTTTTTGAGGATTCAAGCAAATATATGGGAATTAAATTCACAATAGTTGTGAGGTAACTAATGAAAAGCAGTGAAAGAAAAGCTCATTTAACTCATCTAAAGTAAAAAATTGCAAAATTGCAGCTGTATATCAATAGCTATTTAGATATTATTTCCATTTGCTTCTGTGTGTTACGAGAGCAGGGGTGCATTTGGTTGCAATGTTATTCTGTGATTTCATTGATTGACTTGTACTGTACAGTGTGAGTTTGAAAGGCGCTATTGACCTCCACCCCTCCCCCACTTCGGACTTCTAGCAGGTGAGGACTAGGAGACTTCATAGCCTGACAGACAGCAGAAGCAGTGGGATGATAAAGTCACATCATGCCTGCCCGATGCTAGCATAGCGCTGTACCACAGCGTTGAGCGCAGATGAGCGAGACTGAAGTGAACGCGCGTCTGTCTCTATATATGGAGAGCTGTGTGCATGCGTCCCTTGCCGGCGTGCCACCCTAGGGGACTCCCTATGTCGCCTATGACAGGATCCACCACTGGGTTCACATATCCTAAAAAATTATTCATATAGAAAGGTTGCCAGGGATTGTATGGAGTTTCATACTTAACTTGATCAAGTTGACTTTACATGGGTCTGGGTGGTGTGTCCTGCAAAAGCACTGGTCATCAGTGTAATTATGTAGCCCACTGTCTGGAATCAAATTCTGACCATGCCAATACTGACTATGGCTCAGACTCCTGTGGGCCAACCCACAACCCAGGGAGAGAGGGTTTCAGATGGGAGGATAGGCCCCATGTTATGACACAAGAGCAACTATGGCCAACTGGGAGCTTGCAGTTTAGTCCTCCAACTCAATAACAGCACAGTTCAGCTATTAGACTGCATTGTGAAAAGTAAGTGACTGCATTCTCTTGAGTTGAAAAACAATGTTGCAACAATGAGACAATGGGCCTACAAATACAAATGAACATTCTAAAGAGGGAGAAAAGTAAAAATAGGTGATAAAAATTGGGTAGTAAGTAAAGAAAAAATACAATAACATACTGTAGCTATACCTGACAGGCACAAGGGTGTCACTAGGAAGAGCTTTATAGCAGGGTACTTTAACAATAGTAGATTATATTGTTATATTGTACCTAACCTTAGTGTAGTGTAGTGTGTAGTAGCAGCAGTAGTGCTGCTTGCATAGTACAGACTGGACCAGTGATTCAAGGAAAAAGCCTAAGTAAAATCTTCAATGAAGTCTTGAAAAGGCTGAATACAAAATAATGTATTGGAATGTATATAAATTCCATTGAGAAACATTTTTATCTGAAAAAAGAGAAGCAAGTCTCACAGAAATCATTCAAACATTTTCTTTTTTTGATATATATACTGTATATATTGTATCACATCATAAGACCACACATGAAAACAGTAAGAGAAACTAGAAAAACTGTGCAGTAAAAACATACACATTTGATTTTCAGAACAATATAAAAATAATTAAATAAGAGCTACAGTGAAAGTGCAGCTCCAGCACTCACTCAATCCATGAATAGAGAATGAAAACCTTGAGCCACTGACTGATACCAAATAAAACTTTGATATAGAAAAATGAAATGTCTGATTTACCTGACAGTGGCTGTAGTGTAGAACTGAAGGCTGGCAGTGGCTGTAATGTAGCACTGGAGGTCCACAGTAGCTGTAATATGGAGTTGGAGATTGACAGTGGCTGTAGTGGGTCTCTCCTGTCATGCTGTGTGGCTTGCAAAATGTAAAACATTCACTGGCTCGCAGGCAAGTGCAATAGAAGGGCTTACAAGCTGCAGCTGTAAGGGTCCATTGCGTGAGTGCTGGTGGCACTGCAGTGATTCAAAAGGTGTCTGGTATTAATTCTCCCTTCCATTATTTGGTAGTAACCAAGCTACATCTTCTGCGATCCTCTAGTGGACATTGCTTATATTGCATCCAACAATCCCTACATCTATCATTATGTTCATCATTTTAGTAAACACAGGTGATATAGATAAATAATAACAGATTAGTCATGGGAATATATGAGTACAGTCTAGATTGCATTTGTCTCTGGATAAGTACTTGACAAATGTTTTGCGCTTAGGTTGGCAAGGATGTTATATATAGTTAATTATTGTGTAATTACAAACAACATTGCTTAAAATGGCCAGTGATACAGTGATTATAAAACCTTGTGGACTGTAGAGAGTTAATAATCATAATAATAATAATATTATACATACGTTTATTTGTTATGCGCCTTTCAAGAAACCCAAGGTCACAGTACAGAAAAAAAACAGAGTAAAAAACAAGGAAAACAGCAAACAATTGAATACAGGGCAATAGGCAAATAAAATATAAGATACAATTAAAAGTTAAAAGCATAAATACATAGGGGTAGGTGAGGAGAGGGATCTTATAACTGAGGACATGGGCTGAACGGCCCGTTCTCATCATTATGTATTCTTATGTTCTTATGACATGGAAGTAGGTGTGAGTGGCAATAGAGGCAGCAGAGGTTTGAACCAGTTGGAGTTTGTTGAGGAGTTTGGTGGGAATACCAGATAGGAAGATGTTGCAGTAGTCCAACGTGGAGGTGACAAGGGCATCTATAAGTGTTTCAATGTTGGGCTGGGACAATGAGAGCTGGAGCCTAGAGATGTTACAGAAGTGGAAATAGGCAGAGCGAGTGATTGAGTTTATGTGAGGTTCAAAGGAGAGGGTGCTGTTGAGGATAACTTGATGGGAGTGGTCTCTTCCAGGATGACAATGTCCCTAGCTGCAGGATATGAGTGAACTGAATGGTTTGATGATCATGAAAACAATTAAAACGATATGCCATGGTCGTCTCAGTCACCAGATCTCAACCCAAATGAACACTTATGGGAGCGCCTGAGACAGCATTTTCTACCACCATCAACAATACACCAAATTATGGAATTTCTTGTGGCAGAATGGTATTGCATCCCTCCAATATTCCAGAGTTACAGACACTTGTAGAATCTATGTAAGCATTCTGGTGGCTTGTAGTGGTCCAACACCCTATTAAGGCACTTTATGTTTCCTTTATTTTGGCAGTTACCTGTATGCATCTTGCACAATTCGACAGATGTATAGATGGCCTCTCTCTCATTAAAGTGCATTGAACCACTCCTTACAAGTATACATCCCTCCAATAGAGTTCCAGATACTGCTAGAATCTATGCCAAGGCGCATTGAAACTGATCTGGTGGTTTGTGGTGGCCCAACACCCTATTAAGACACTTTATGTTAGTGTTTCCTTTTGGTAGTTACCTGCACTAGTACTCTGTAAGGTATCTGAAACACTGTTCAAAGTGAAGTATGAACATTGATATTCCAGGCATATTTTGCTGTCATCAACACAGACAGAATTGAGTGTAGAGTGTTGCTACATTTCAAATGTTAGCAATGTACAGTACCGGTCAAAAGTTTTAGAACACCCCCATTTTCCAGTTTTTACTGAAATGTAAGCAGTTCAAATCCAGTGAACCTGAAATGGTACAAAGGTAAGCAGTAAACTGCCAGAGGTAAAAAAAAAAAAAAAAAGTTGAGGTTACCAAAAACTGAAAAATAAAGATTTTTTTTGCCAGTGAGTAGTTTCCTACACCATCAAAAGGCACTTGGAAACTGGAGGAAACTCTGACAGGAAGAGGTCTGGCAGATCCAAAGCCACCACAAAATCAGAAGACAAGTTTCTGAGAGTCAACAGCTTGCGTGATAGGTGTTTTTTTTAACCTCTGGCAGTTTACCGCTTACCTTTGTACCATTTCAGGTTATTCACTGGACTTGAATTGCTTAAATTTCAGTAGAAACTGGAAAATGGGGATGTTCTAAAACCTTTGACCGGTAGTGTATGTGTTGTTCATTGCATTGGAATTTTTGTATTGTTTTTGTTTAGATATTTCTGTCTGTGTTTGTGTCTGTGTATGTACGTTTTCAGCATTGTTTAGTTTGAGAAGTGTGAGGGTGGGCGGTGATAGGCGCCACTCGCAGAACCCCAGGGGATCAATAAGTTACACTGTACTGCCCTACAGTCTAACCACTAGCTCTAATAGACCGAGAAATAGGGAAGGGACGAACGGAAAATACCACCCAACGGGCGGTTAGGTGTCAACACTGACACAAACAAAATAAATAAAGAAAACTCTGCAGAGTTAATAAGGTAAGGGTAGCAAAACACCCGACAAACAAAATACCTTATACTAATTTCTTTGAAGAAAACAAAACACGCGGTGGTGGGAATACGTCCACCGGATTACCAAATGGTAATAGAAAACAATCAAATAAACCAAAGACACAGAGTGTCCGAAAACGAGAAAAGGGCTAGGAGAGCCAAAAGAACAAGAATGTAACCCAAAACACAGTCGAACCGACTGAACAAAAGAAACCAAACGGAAGCTCCTAATAGAGAGCAAGGTTCTTATTGAAGGTACAATAAAGATGTTCTTTGTTAGAGATGGTTTCGGACAGAAAGAGTCTTTTCTAAAGTAAGTCTTGAGTGTTACATCTTTAAAAAGACACAACTACCTTACCAGCTAGATCGCAAAGATGGCTTACGATTTCGCCCAGAGCAACTACAGGTGGGAGTTTAAATAGGAAGGTAATTACCAAATGATCCCCACCTGTGCGCCTCCCACAAGGAAGGCGCAACACCGCCACCCAGCGGTGAGTCTGGGGAAAAACCATGACAGACATGACAGATTTTCTAAATATCATATTTTGTTTAGGTGATAAAGTAATCCCATTTGCTGAAGAATGTTGTGCATTAAAATGGAAGAAATTGGGCTGTATCGCCATCAAATGGTCAAAGTGAAGAATTGCCTTTTGCATATTGTCTCCATTGCCATCACCATGGATGGCAATGGTTCTTCTCTTGCTCCCATTCTTGTTTTTATTGTTTGCTCCAAAATGATCAAATTGTATTTCATATAATACTCTTGAGAGGGAATGGTAGTAGATTGTTTCACAAGTGTATTTCATAGAAATATTGCAAATTATAACAGATAGAATTAGTTGGTGGAAGAGGAACTGTCACGTCTCGTGAGATAGAGATAGACAGGCAATTGTTATGGCCAAGGATTGAATCAGGAAAGCACCTTTGCACAACATGTGCGCACTTGCCTTCGACACTTAGGTTTGGCCCCTCTCCTATTTTGTCACGTCTCGTGTTCGTGTTCCCCGTAATTAAGCGTTTGTAGTTTTTTCCATGTTTTCCTAGTTGTCCGGTCCGTGTTTTTACTTTCGCTTACCTGTTTCTCGTCTCGTCAGTGTATTATCAGTTTCACCTGTTTCTCGTTATGTCTGATGTAGTTAGCTGTTCGTTTCCCATGTTCATTTCCTGATTGTCTTGTTATTGTATTATTGTTTTCACTTATTTCCTCATGTGTCTGATTGCAGTCAGCTGCGTTCGTGTTTATTCCTGATTGTTTCTTGTTATGTCTACATTTATTTAAGCTGTGTGTTTTCCCATGTTTGTTGCCAGATTGTCTTGTGCTTTGCTTATGCCTACACAACTTTCCAGCGGTTTCTGTGTTTACCCGTGTTTTGTTTCATCGTGTTTTTGTTTCATCATGTTTTTGTTCATCGTGTTTTTGTTCGTGCTCCCGTATTCGTTTGTATCTCAGTCTTGTTTTTGTGCTCCTTGTGGTTCCAGTCCCACTCCTCTCTGTGTTCCCTGGACGGATTTCCCGTTATCGACCTCCGCCTGCCCACTGACTACGCCTTGCCTGCCTCTGACACAACTGAAGCCTGGAACGAACTTTGCCTGTCCCCGACCACTCTTTGGATCTCTGTATTGCCCTGATTGCTCCTGTTTTACCATTGCCTGTTGTTTACGCAATAAAATACATTATTGCATTTCTGGGTCCGTACCTGGTTTTCCGGTACCATTTGTGACAGGAACTCACCCCCTACACACCCAGAAAAGCACTGTACTATTAATAGCTGTTAAAATTAATAGTATATGGCAGGGGTTCTCATCTTTACATGGTGCGTTTTTTGAGCGAATGATTGTTTCAATGTATGTGCTCCTCTTCCCCACCCCTCTAATTAAATTAGAGTGTGGGCTAAGTTTACTCCGTTAGGTTTACTCAGTATTGTTATATTAGCTCAGCATTGTTACATTATCTTAGTATTGTTATATTAGCTCAGCTTTCAGGGTTGTAGTCCTGCATAGCATATAGTAGATAGTGTACTTGCTTCATTTTTCCTATAGAATCAATGATTAGTGACCAGGCAAATTGTTGTTAAATAGTTTTAATGTCCCAAATTTGCCTTGGCTTCAATGTGGTCAGTGGATAAAACTTGCTATGCGATTGGTCTGAGCAAGGTTACTGTCAGAGATAACTGTTTGCCAATAAGTTCTTGCAATAGACATCATTGGTTTGGATATATCTTTGGCTCTTTTCTTTTTGTCTCCCAGGCAGTTGACAATACATTTTAGCTGCAAATTAGGGACTATCAAAATTACATTACTACAGAATCCTTACTTTAGCTCAGCAAATTTAGATTAGTCCAGCATTTTTATGTTAACTGCAATGTTACATGAGCTCAGCATAGTTAAATTTGTTGAAAATAGGAGAGGTTCACTGAATTAATAAAAAGAACGTCACTGCATCGACTACAGGAAAAGACTATGGGACTCTTCTGTGTTATCAATGTGATTGACTAGTATGCCAGCATTCTCATCAGTACAGAACATACACAAACCTCAACCTTTACTATTAGGAACATTGATGAAGCATATTTTAATTCAGCCACATTCATTTTCATACAGGTTTCATTTAGGAAAAATTTATTAACTTGCTATTATACCAAGGTTATCAGAGTAATGTATTTAAAATCCAAAATTGATATTTTTAAAATAATTGCAGGATGAGCTTTAGAGCTGGAATGTGGAAACTTGCTTAGAATTCTGTTCAGGATTCCATTGAAAAGTCAAACAATGGAGCTTTTGCAGCCATTGAGAAATGTCTAAGCTGTGGAATGATTGAATTTGAGGGAAGTTATTCATCAATTATTTACAGTACAGATAGAACTTTCAGTTGTATAGTTACTACTATGGCCCACCAATATTTTATGCTTTAAAACATTCTTTAGTTCTTTCTTATTCATTTCAACATTTCAAACAATTGTAAAGCTATAAAAGCATACATAATATATGCTCTGCTAAGCAGATGTAGATATATAGGCCATCTTTCAAACAATGAACAGGTCTCAAGAAAAATCATCCCTCATTTGGAGAGGGTCAAACATGGCCTTCTCGTGTTTCACAGAGAACAAGGACGCAGTGCTCTTTAGAGATTCTGGCAAAAGAGGAATAATGGATAGAAACCACACAAAGTAAACGCTACTTCAGATCCACCATGTACCATTAGAGAGACTACCAGAGAGTAACATACAGATCTCAATAACAAGATTTATCTGATCCCTGTCTGTCACCTGGTTCACCAAGCTATTTTTATTTTTTTAAATATCCAAAAATCGACTGTATGATTGTTCTGGATTTCAGAAGTCATCATGTTTATGTGAAAAATGTTTCTTTCACAAAATCCTATCCCATCAATAGAGACCTACTTTGCAACTAGCAACCATTTTTAACAAAGCCTTCTCTATATTTATGTTATATTCGTATCGCATTTTAAACATTACAGCATTGCAACGACATATTTTAGCATTTGTACTCTGAAATTGAAAGTAAATCACTCGTTTGAATTGCGCCTATTTAGAATATTGACACTAGAGGGTGCCCCGGAGCTATACGAAGGTTGGAGCCTCTTGTTCATCCAGATTATCCTGCACCCAAGAAGCGAAAGAGAAAAATAAATATGGACCAAAAAAATGTTGCCATCTAAATTCAGAAGTTTCTTACATTAGTTCTTTCAATCCCAAGCTCTTACATTGAGTTTAACCATCTAACGCTTTTAAATATGCAAGACATAAAACAAACTGTGGGAAAATACCAGTGTGTTAAATTGCTTTAGATTTTCTAGTGTTATTCAATGACTATCAATGTTGATGCCATAAAAATATTTCAGATCGCCAGTATACTGTGAGTTATTTCTTTGCGTTGGGCTATTTCTTGAAAGAAATGTAACTATTTGCTTCAACAGAGAATGTTGTGCTAAATTACTTCTGGTAAAATCAGAATAAATATCCACAACCCTGAAATATCTGTCACCTCTCAATTAAGAAAAATGCAGGGTAATGGGAATTTATATAGGATGGAAGTAGCTACACTGTGAGAATGCACCGGAGATGTATGAATGCACAATGATGAACATGCAGCGAGTGTCTAGAACCCCTTGATGAAAGTATTATAATATGGTGATGGGAAGCCTACCTCAGAGCACTTAATTAATTTATTAATTTATTACTTTTTTTATGGAACATTAATTCCATCAAAAACTAAAACATTTAATACAATTGCTGACATGCATTGTTATGCATATATAATTCATTTGTGAATTTTAAATTGTAGCACATTTCCTGCCACTAAATTTGATTTAACATAGTATGGTCAAATATATTTGTAGAGGCATTTTAAAATGAGAGGCATTTAAACTGTTACAGTATCTTTGTGACTAACATTTTTTGATAGACCTCTGAAGAGTCCTGGATAATAGTTTAATCATAATTAAAACACTTGCCTTTTTTACATGTGATATGCAATTGGTTATAAACTAGCATCTAATTCAATATTTTTACACTGTTATTTATTTATTCATGTCCAAATTGTGCCCCCTCTTCAACTATCCGTCTGGATACAAAATATCATGTAAATATTATAGGGCTATTTAAAAATTAGATTTTACTCACGGACATTTTTTCCCCCTGTTTACTTTACAATATTGCAATACGCGTGCGGTAGCTGTGCAATTATTTACTGAACAACCGCAGGTTAATCTTTTTGTTTAATCGAAGAGATCATGTATTTGTATTTAAAGGGGTTGGCCTTTGGCAAACGTCTTTGTATGTGACCGCACACAAACGCAGCTTCAAGCGTCATCGCGTTCGCTCCTTGTATCAGAGGCTGTGTGTACACTGGCGTGCCAAAGCCGCGGGTTGGAAGTTAGCGCATTCGGAATTAAGTCCGGCGCGCGATTTAAGCGCTTTGTGACGGCAAAGTGTGCATAGTGCAGCTGGGCAAACAGCAGAGACCGCGGTCACCATGCTTATTTGTGCGACAGCCATAATTATAGGCTCTCACTACACGGAAAGGCCGCAATCCCAGCATTTTCTTTTATCGCAGATTATCCCCAAAATTACGATTACAGGGGGCATTTTAAGAGTGTAAAGCTGGCCATTCGAAACAACCATGGATGTCCTAATGGGTTTGAATAGGCTTAGGCCTACTTTTAACTTGGTACTGGAGAATATCCAAACTGTCTTTTCCACCTCCTTATTCCACTCTTACTCTTTGACATATTAAGGATAATTTCCATCTAGATCTTTCCTATGAAACAAATTAAAAATCATGGTAATATTGGCTGTTTAGCTGGTCTAGTTTGTTTGTCTTGATGCATTTTTTTTCAGGAGGTTCCTTCTTTAACAGCCAAAATAGTTTGTTTTGGGCACTTTTTGTGTATGTTGTTTTTTTATCCATATTGATGATCCTGGTTGTGTTTTTTGTTGTTGTTATACTTTGGGGTCTAAGAATTGGGATGAGCCTTGGTGATAGGAAGATCACATCACAGTGCAACACACTTGTTGTGGGACATCATGCTGTCAAACATGTATAGTTGTGCAAATGGATATATGAATGGTAATATTTGCTGCCACAAATGTAAATGATTTCTACCTAAAAATATGCAAAAAACATCTTAAATATAAGTATATGTAGTGTGATGCCTGTTGTGCATAACAACAAAGAGTTCCATTCAGTCCTATTGAGCCTGGCAGAATTACCTGCCATTAAGATCCAGGTTTGCGATGTTTACGCCCACCGATCTCGCCCTGCCAGGAAATGCTTCTGGAAACATGTCTCTTTGTCCAATATGGTACGTTTGAATCACACCTTTTTCCCCAGTATTACCTCATTCCTGGCGATGTGGGGTCTGGAGCTGTTAATTTATGTCTGACAGCCATTCAGTGCTATGTGCGAAGAAGTAGCTGCCTGGTAGCTGCTGCTCCTTGGCCTCTGTCCAGGTCTTGATTGCCTAATGATACCTGACATTTGTGTTTAGCGTCCCTTGTTAAACCACCAAGCCTTGTAAGCATGTAAAGGAAATAGAAGTGAATCAACAGGCCTCCATACTTTGCGGGTTATTGCCATGACTGTACATGACTGTTCCTTCACTTCCCACAGGTTAAAATTCCCTTCTGAATTGTGGATGGACAGGTCTCCGAATGCCAGCTGCACTGTCACCAGCAAGAGAGCGTTAAGGACTTCACTTTGCAGGTGGTACACATTTTGATAAACTCTTTGGTAAACTCACCAAAAAAAATTGTGATGATGGAAAAAATGGAAAAGAAAAAGTTCTGTAAATTCTGGTTCTGAGTTTTTAATTCTGTGGGCCGTTTCTATGGACACTTTTAACATAAACACATTTACTGTAAATCACATTTGCTGTAAATCAATTTAATGGTCAGAGTCTGGTGTTTTGGATTGGATGTAAAAGAGAAACTGTATGAATGTCTAAAAAAATAACATTTTAACAAAGCTGTAATGCTGGAAATGATTAAACCTGAACTAAAACTAAATATCATTTTTGATGTGTACCTACGATGTATACTACAATATCTTCAATGTTAAATTACAATAATTCATTTGCATCTGTATTATTTTCCCTGAAGCCAGTTATTTCCCTGTGAAAGCCATGATGCCAACAATTGTGACAGAATAAGAACATTTTATAGCTCAGGCCTACAGTAGCACCTTTCACAAATCAGTAATCTTATTCGGACAAAATAAGAACCTTTTTTTAGCGTCGGCTATAATTGTCTGCAGATGAGTGCATAAACTATTCTCTTCCTTCTTTCAATGTTTGCATTTTCACACCTTAGGTGTAAGACAACTATGCTGCCATCAGTTTGAAACTCAGTCTATTTGTGAAAAGGACATTTTAATCCACCAAATCTTTATACAGTATTAAATAAAAAGGTGACTTATTTGATCAATCTTCAAAAATGCAGATTGTTTTCCACAGATTGCAGGAAGGGTGCAGACTTTCAGAACTCTTCAATGCATAACAATATTCAGTGTAAATTGAGTTAAAAAATGAAAGCATCAAATAGCATATGTATATATAGTTTATTCTTACATGGCATGATTTGTCTGTGCTCCTGGCAATCTTTCTTCTATCTAATGTAGTAAAAGCTAGGGGTGGGGTTCAGCATGCAATGACACTTGGTAATGCAATGACACTGCACCAGCTGAAATGAATCACACAGATGTTGTGCGGGACAAAAATATCTGCAATTTTAATGAATTCACTTCGCAAAGTTCTCAAAATATATTTCTTGATAGGCGCTTTAAAGAAATAAAAACAAATGCTGACAGGGTCTGGAACTGGAATTTAGAAACAGAAGTTCTATGTTGGCAACATTGGGCTTATCACAAGTAAGCTAAATTTGAAATAGGATGATGGTTGATTCCCAATTTAGCCACTCCTCCAATATTCAGGTAACAGTTTGAATCTGAAGATAGTCATATTAAGTGAGCACATAAGTGCCCTAAATTTACTTTAACAGCCCATATTTACTAAAGCAATACATGTACATTGCAGTCGGTAAATGTGTGTGGGATTTACTAACCAATCATAGTGGGCGAAAATCGCAAACTGTTTCTCAGAGAGCGGCGGCACGGTGGTGCAGTGGATAGCACTGTCGCCTCACAGCAAGAAGGTCTCGGGTTCAAATCCAGGCCGGGGGCCTTTCTGTGCGGAGTTTGCATGTTCTCCCCGTGTCCGCGTGGGTTTCCTCCGGGTACTCCGGTTTCCTCCCACAGTCCAAAGACATGCACGTTAGGCTAATTGGAGAGTCTAAATTGCCCGTGGGTATGAGTGTGTGGGTGAATGGTGTGTGTGCCCTGCGATGGATTGGCGACCTGTCCAGGGTGTGTTCCTGCCTCTCGCCCGGAACGCATGCTGGGATAGGCTCCAGCACCCCCCCGCGACCCTGACCAGGAATAAGCGGCTTAGATAATGGATGGATGGATGGATGGATGGATGTTTCTCAGAGATAGTGACACTGTGCGTCTTTATCCTTGATACATATCCAAGCCTTCATATGCGTATGTATAGCTCGGATGAATACATTAAACCTGGCAGGGGATCTTGCAAATTGAGTCCATTAAGTATTCTGCTAAATTCACTATGGCCAATATTATGTGCAAGCCTCATATTTGAGTGGAAATTGTATGACCTTTGGAGGGCATGTATTTTAGACAGCGGCATTTACCACAGATATAGTGAGTTAGTTAAGGTAATTTCTCAGTTTAGGCATACAACTATGGTTTATTCCCAATTTAGCCACTCATCCAATATTCAGGTAACAATTTGAATCTGAAGATAGTAACAACAATAACTTCCTACTGAGAAAGGGGGCTAAAGTCTAGTACAGAAGTTTGTGGCTCCTATATTAACCCATTTAGACCTAAAATGCCTGCTAAAAACACCTATTAAAACCTAAGCAATTATTCTACACAACCTCTTAAAACCTGAGGGTTTTCTGGAAAAATTTCAAAAAAAAGCAGACACCAACGTGCACTTCATTTCCCCACGCCTATTTCAGCGAATCACAGCGCATTTCATTAATCGCAAAATCGAAGCGACCTAAACGTCACTCCAGGTCTTAATGGGTTAAGTACTGTTCTAAAACTCAAATGAAGGGTGAGTATGCATCGGAAATCCCCGGATGTATCCTGGTATACATTTTTTTTATCAATGATCAATTGCATTTTAGGAAAAAAATAATAATTGGGCAACTGTTTCTGTTTATACCCCCCCCTTACATACAGAAAGTATTATTTTCCTTAGAGATGTGAATAGTGGAGTTCTGTTGCCTTCCAGGCACTGATATACACAAACCTATACACAACAGGCTGTAGAATCTACTGTAACTACTAAAAATATTGGGTACCTAAGGTTGTATAACTGATATGAAAAAAATGTACCATGACCTTTCTAGATATAAAGACATATGTAGTCATTCCCAACCATTTTAGGGCATTTTCTTCCCTTGGAATTGAGAGTTGTACTGACAAATGCAGTTTCTGTATATAGAATTTAATTTGAGAAATTATGATGGTACTAGGGCGGCACGGTGGTGCAGTGGATAGCAGTCGCCTCACAGCAACAAGGTCCCGGGTTCGAATCCCGGCCGGGGGCCTTTCTGGGTGGAGTTTGCATGTTCTCCCCGTGTCCGCGTGGGTTTCCTCCCACAGTCCAAAGACATGCACGTTAGGCTAATTGGAGAGTCTAAATTGCCCTGTAGGTATGAGTGTGTGAGTGAATGGTGTATGTAGTGCCGTGCGATGGATTGGCGACCTGTCCAGGGTGTATTCCTGCCTCTCGCCCCAATGCATGCTGGGATAGGCTCCAGCCCCCCCGTGACCCTGACCAGGAATAAGCGGCTGAAGATGAGATGAGATGAGATGATGGTACTAACAAAGGAAATCTTCCTATTTAAAGCAAATATTTAAATGTGTGGCTCAGTAGGTAGCGCATGGTGCTGACAATGCTTAGGTTGTTGGTTAGATTCCCATTGGGACCATATACGAAAAATGTATGCTTTCACTACTGTAAGTACCTTTGGATAATAGTGTTTGCTAAATGGCATATGTTACATCTCCCAACCCATATGTATGTTCAGTGTTGGAATGCATTAGCTAGCTGGCAATATTATTGAGCACATAAAATATTTCTGACAACCCTGTGAGAGTGCTGTGTTAGTTTTGGCAGCGATAGCTTGCCTGATTATTGGAGGATTGACTGCCTCAACTTGTTTCCAAAAGTGAGGAAATCATTGACAATGCAGAGGTAGCTACTGAGCTAGCAAAGATTATGTTTTCAAGGTGGGGAAATAAAATGTAAAAAAACATATGTTGAAATGTACGCATGAAAAAATATATAGATATCTTCTTAGAAAATAGTGAAAGCAATCATCACAAACAATCGACTGAGGGCCAGATTTCTTAAGGAAATAGTCGCAGCACAAAACAGTGGCTCCATGGGCGAGAGGTTTAACTGGGATGACGCAACCAAAAAATGGAAGTGGGCGAGGGCAGCAATTAAATGCATAAACACAGGACAAATAAAACGAGGAGAATGTGGGGTGCACAAACATTTCCCAGAGAAGGCAATTCGAGAGAAACAACTGCGGAATCACTTTCAAAGTCACATGCATCAGATAACAATGTGGTTGGTGGGGCGAGGACCGGGACACGGAGGAGGGATTGAAGTGATGGGAGGCGGGGGGCAGCCGGAGGGTGGGCAGGCAAGGCCCCCGGAAAGGGTGTGGGCACCAGATGCATGTTCCACCCAGTGCCGCAGAGCAGGAAAATCCAGCATGGAGGAGGGTCTGGGGAACCACTGGGCTGTTGGGAAATCCGTTGTGGAACAGGATACCAGTGTCAATAAATCCAGTTAAAGTCGATGGCTGGAGTGCTTAACAAAGTGAACTAGAGCTAACAAGACGAGCTAACATTGCCAAAAACAGCTTAGCATGATGGGAGAATGGTACGTGGTGATCTCATAATTGTTGGTTAGATTAGTGAGGAAAACGGCAGAGGTTGTCTGATCATTTCTCTCCCGAGAAATTTTGTTTAAAACTCCAATTAAATTCTGCAGCCCTTCGCCCCTGAACATTTTTTATTCCATTTTTATCTTGGATTATATGAGTTTTAGATAAAGATGAATCCCCCCCACCATATTAGCAGCATGTCTTCCAATCATTCCTGTATTGTTGTTATTCATCCCTGACAAAAACTGTTATTGTACCCTAGATTCTGCAGGGCGACAATGGCCAATTGACTTTTCCCTCCTGAGCAAAGATTTTTTTGGAAGTGAAAGTGGGATACCAGAGCTACGAGTTTAATTAAGATAATTAAGATAATTAAACATCAACTCCTCTGCTCCAGATTGCCCATGCGATACATTGCGCTGAATTAACAGAAAAAAAAACTGGACTGCTTTGTGGTACGTACGATATGACTTCTTTGTGTCTATAAAAAAAAGGGCTCCTGATAACCTATTCACTGATGACCACCAAAGAATTTGATAGGATAATGGAAAGGAGAAGGAGGTACACCCTTTGTAATTGGACGTCATAAATCCTAAGGAGAAGTGGCGAGGGGACAAAGGGGTGTTTTTTTTCTCCTGCTCTGGGTGGCATATTTATTCCCTGTGCCCTGAATGGGGAAGTGAAGGGCTGTTTCATGCATTAGTCAGAGACTCATGACCACTCACCCTGTACATTGATTTCCTTCTTCCCGTTTCTTATCCTTGAAGACGAAATAGACATACACCTAACAATAATGCAGGGTCCCTCTTATCAAGATCCCTCATGCACCCGTTGCCTTCAGGAGCCATTAACCTTGCTTTTTTATCTAGACGTTGGTGATTAGCACACAAACTCTTAAAGTCCTATTGATGGGGACAGCGCAGGTCTAGGGAATTGGGGGTACTGAGTTATCAGAGGTGAGGGCACAGATCTGCTGAGGTTTGTGATGTGCAGTGATAGGACACAGAATTGCTAATTTGTCATTCCTTTCATGAGGTAGTCAATGAAGTGACACTAATGAATGCGGTGTGTGGCTGCAGGCTCTGTTGACTACAGGTTGAGTCATTCTTTTTTTCTTTCCTCATTTTCTCTGGGTCTTTAGGTCTCAGGCTTATGGTCTTGTAGTGCATGGCATTAGTGTGTCAACTCATTCCTAACACAGGTTCACTGCAACTTGAATATGTTGTGTGCTGCAGAAATAAAAGATGAAAAAACAAATAGAACTAGAAATAGAGTTTAAATTAGAACTTTATTTGACCTTTTATAATTATTTTTTGAAATTCCATAGTAATCAGCAAACATGGCTCGCAAATTAGTAGTGCAATAGTATGGCTGGTACTTATGTTGAATTCAAGTCCTTGGATTTCATCTGCAGTGTTCTTTGCAGTACCCATATGTGTGGACTTTGACGGCATGGACATGGCAATAACATGCGCAAAGTTGCTTTGCTGACGCTTTGCCAATGATGCTCCTTGAGGGCTCCTGTCTGGTGCCGCAGAAAAATACGACCAATTAATTACCATGCAATTAATTATGCATGGTTCAATAAGCTTTGGGTGATGATTTTCCTTTCTGTGTGTGCTAGCAGCCAATTGAGGTCTGTCGCTTCAGAGTGATACGGCAGCATCTGCATCATGTCGGTGGATTCTGGGAGAGGTCAAAGGCATCAGAAGCAGGTCAATTGAGTACAATTATAACTTCAAACAAGCCTCACATACGGTGGGTATAAAAAGTATTCTTCACAAAAACATTTTTCACATTTTTTTTCTTAGTTCATGGAATCAAAATGGATTTAATTGGGATTTCTTGCCAATGATCATGACACAATGTAAAGTAAAAAAACAACAACCCTAAAGCTTTTTCTTAATTAATTACAAATAAAAAACAGACAATAATTAATTCAAATAAGTATTCACCCCCCTTGACTTAATACTTGGTAAGAAGCACCTTTTGCTGCAAGTCAAAATGGGTAAGTCTACCAGCTTTGCATATCTGGACACTGCAATTTTCACCCATTCTTCTTTACAAAATTGCCCAAGCTCCATCAGGTTGGATGGGCACCAATGGTGAACAGCAATTTTCAAATCCTTCCACAGATTCTCAATCGGATTGAGGTCTGGGCTTTGATTGGGCCACTCCAGGACATAATTGTTTTTGTTTTTAAGCCACTCCAATGTGGCTTTTGCTGTATGCTTTGGGTCATTGTCCTGCTAGAATATAAATCTTCTCCCAAGCCTCAGGTCTCTTGCAGATTGTAGCAGATGTTCCTGCAAGATTTTTCTATATCGTGTGCCATTTTTCTTCATGTTTCATGAATGTTCTTTGCAACATTTTGCCCTCTAATTTGTTACCAGTCCCTGAAACAGAGAATCATCCCCATAGCATTAGGCTCACCCACCATGTTTCACAATAGGGATAATGTTCATGGCATGATGCGCAGTGTTAGGCTTGCACCAAACATGGCCCCTCACGTAACATAGCGTTGATGCCAAAAAGGTCAATCTTGGTCTCAGATTTAATTTCTTCAACCATGGCTTTCTTTTTGCCACCCTCCCATATAACACAGATTCATGAAGCGCCTGGGCTATTGTTTTCCCATGGACAGCTTCTCCCATCTCTGCCATGGAAGACTGTAACTCCATCAGAGTTTCCATAGCCATCTTGGTGGTCTCCCTAGCAAGTGCCCTTCTCACACGGATGTTCAGCTTTGGTTTGGAGGACGGCCTATTCTAGGCAAATTCACAGTTGTGCCATATTCTCTCCATTTCTTGATTATAGACTTAACAGTGCTCTGGTGGATATTCAAAGTATTTGAAATCTTCTTATATCTTTCCTCTGATTGGTGCTTTTGAAAAACCTTTTCTCTGACTTCCTTTGAATGCTTTTTGTTCTTCATGATGAAGCTCTTGTTTGGAAATGCACTAACCACTTTGGTTCCATGAAGTAAGAAAATAAAATGTGAAAATGCCAAAGGAGGTGAATACGTTTTTATAACTACTGTATGTACAGTAACTGTCTGATCCCAATCTGAACCACAGGGGGTGATGGCTCAGCATCCTATATTAAGAGAGTAATTTTCTTCTTTAATGAATCTACTTGTGTATCTCCAGTCCCTTCAGAGGTCCTCATGGCCTTAATGAGTAAAAGTATACAGAGCTCTGTACCTACTGGATCCTGAATTCATTTTTATTTGTATTAATGCCTTTTGTATTTATTCTTTTTTTTTTTTTTTGGTTTATTATTTTATTTCCATCTGTTCATGTTTTAATATCCTGTTTCTTTTTAGAACAGTTTTAAGTATCCCACTATTTTCCAGTTCCTCTCAATTGGCTTCTAAGGGGTCAGTGAATGGTTTTACATTTCCCCCCACATTGGAAAATGCACAGTTCACATTATATAAAAAATAAAGATTGAAATGGAATTGTGTTCTGTGTTCTTACATAGCAGTATTGCTATGTGCAGGGGACTATGGGCCCACACAATGTGATCTATTCAATAATATAATTCTCTCACCAAACTTGCACCATTGAGAGCCTTTTTTTCCATTTCCAGTATAACCATGCTTTGGAAATAAAATCATTAACTTGCACAGATACGTTCACACTAACACACACACACGCACAGACTACACATGCATGCTAAACCTACACTTGTGTGAGCCCATTCTGCACCAATATTTACGTAGTAGTGCCTGTGTGTTTGAGCAAGCCCTCCCCGCTCCTCTCTTTTGACAATTGAGGGAACAACACTTGTGGTAAGTGGAAAATGCTTTGTTATCACCCCACCTGAGCAGAGATCAATAGTAGTTTATGTAGAGTTTGATAATTGCAGCTGTTGGAGAGAAGTGCCTGCTCCCACCATTGAGTGACTCTTATCAGTTTATCGCCTGTCCCAGGCAGATAGTCAAATGGCTTGTTTAGATTGCCGGCATGCGCTTACGTTGAAGCACTTAGTTTCCACATGCTGCTGAGGCTAGGTGGTTTTCGATGCCTTTGTGGCACTTCTCTTGTCTCTCAAAATACAGGTCCCCTCTCACCCATGGTGGCCCGCCCTGATTGTCATTTTCAAACTCTTTATTGCTTACTAAAATATA
>JAINUG010000313.1:112307-213706 GCA_029706075.1 Aldrovandia affinis
AGTCCGTTGAGAACTTCACAGAGGGATACTGTGGTCAGGTTGCATAAACCACTTATTACACCTAAAATGCACATTTGCTAGTAAAGTGGTGCAAATAACACAGGCAGTGGTCTACTGAGCAGTGGAAATAAGTCATATGGATCAGATGAGTCATCCATCACCTTGTTCTCCATAAGTGTATGTGTGGCACATGCTAAAAGAAAGCTACAGACCCGTGTGCTTGTTTCCCACAGTAAAGGGTTCCGGCGGCTCTGATCTGGTGTGAAGCACATTTTCCTGGCATGGTTTATGTCCACTTAACCCCTTAGAGCGCAAGGTAGATAGCAATACATTGGGACATGACATCACATTACTTCCTTTCCTTTGGATTCCTCCAAAGAGATCCCACTCTCACTTGTGTGTGTCAATACCCAGTAGGATACCAGTTGCTTTACCCCTCTTCGTGGTACTTTGCCAGAGTGTCTCCACGTTAATGGGTCACCTATGTGATGTTAAATAATGAGGATAATAAATAATGGAATTAGCTGAAAGAGGGGTGGGGGTGGGGTGAAGGTGGCAGTCACCAGGGGCAGGGTGATGGGCACAGACGAGGGTGGCTGTTGGCGGGTGGCGTGTGCTGTAATTACGGGTCTTTTAGGCGGCACCATGAACGCTGTGTTGTGTTCGAAAGGCCCCCCATGCCATGCTGCACATTTACCAACAGCTGCCTGCTAATGCTATTTCAGCGTGCAGTAAAAGGACGTTTTAATTAGTTAAAACGCCCCAGAGGAAGCTGTAATTTGAAGTGTTGATGATCTTCATTCAAATCTGTCTGGCCCAAGAAACACCCCCTTCTCACACTCATGTGAAAATCCATTTGCTCTTATTTACAATTAAACAAGATGGCATGCAGGCTTAAGCTGTTGTCCTAACAATTGACATATTTTCTGACTCCATGGTGTTCCACTTGCTATGGCCTATATCCTTTCTTTTGTTTGTCTTTTTTTACAATACGACTTCCTATAGTTTGGTTAAGGTTTCTTGTTTGAATGTTTTTTCAGGAATGATCATTTTCCAACAGTGTTATAAACACACGTCTGGTTTGTAACACACACTTCTGGTTTCACGGTTCTGAGTACTCTTACAAATATCATACAGATACGATTACAAGTATTGTGTCCTCTGCACACTCCTAGTCCTTGTGTTTTTAATTTTTTATTTATTTATGCCAGGGAAAATTATAGTTATTGTGAATGCCTGGATCCTACAGATAATGATATATAATTGCCCATATGTCTTTATGTAATGGTGAAGCATGAAATAATGGCAGTGCTGTGAGTGCAGTGCTTTTTGAATGGATTGTTATTTCGAAACAGAGTATTGTGGCCATTAGCTGTGAATTGTACTTGTTGATAGTGTGCTTCATTCCCAGGTCATTGGCTAATGTGAATTTGTTGATTTGGGGATTTTTTGAGTGGGGAGTAGGTGTATTCCAGGTAAAGACCAGATTTATCTGTCTGGAAGTGGCATGGACATGCCCCCCTAAAGCTGCCATGTGACAGAGTGCGGAAAATGATAAACGGCTTGGGACTGGGTAATTTTCATTAAACACTAAGTGTCACATTTAACCTACATTACAGGAATCAATTACCCGGCTATCAGCAGTGCAGGCAGCATAGGAGCCAGACAGAGGAGGTCCACACTTCTCCACTGGGGAATAAGAGCTATTCAGTTTGAAGGTAAATATGTGGAGAGGAGGAACAGGGGAGGAGAGGGGGATGTGGAGACCGGGGGGTCCTATCCTCCAGCGTCTCCCCTAGGGGCCCTCTGTGAGGTGAAGTCTTCATATCCCGGCAGTAGTCGTCAGTGTCAGCACAGTGTCCCCGGCCATCTGCCAGTGTGGTGTTTACGCTATCACAACTCAATATTTACTGAGCTCCCAACATCCTCCTGGGCTGGGATGGCATTCTGCCAGGGCCCAGGGTTGGTGCTCATTTTAAGGTGTTTCATCAGGCTAATTAATTTACAAGCACCTGTTTCATCACAGGGAGTGGTTGCCAGTTGAAGGGGGTTGGGGGTGGTGAGGGCGGGAGTGATATAAGGTGGACAGAGGAGGGGGGGCGGGGTGGGGGTTCAATATCCAAAGCAAATAGACTGCAGTGGATGGGGCTTTCATGCCTCATTTCCCTCCTCCTTTCTCTTGTCTTCTCTTCTCTTCACTCATTTCCCTCTTTAATTTTCACTTCTCTTAATTTATGTATTCATTTTCTTTATTGATGGGATTGTTTGCCACCACGTTTTTATAGCAGGTTTGTTATCTGTGCTGCCCAAATGACATGCCATCTTTCAATTTGGTTGGTTCTCTGGAACCGATACCCCTCGACAGACTACCCGAGTGTCAGCCCTGAGGGCCAACCCATTTGTCCACACTTTTTGGCTAGTTTTGCAGCACTGGGAGATTTTTACCGATAGTTGAAGGTGAGGGGAGATTGAGTGAGAGAAAGCACAAGCCTGAGTGTCTCTGCATTATGTTTGTGTAAGTTACAGCAACTTAAGAACCCCCAGTCTCGGTCATTTATCCGTCCCGCAGTCTTCTCTCATCCCCAGTGTATACAGCGCATCACCGATGTGCCACCTGCACCCAAACAGGGACCCCCCACAGCTTGAGCTTGTGCATTCCTCTAATGCACTTCTCACAAGCAAGTGACTATTTTCCACACTGTAAACCATGTGAGTGTACTACAGGAGAGTTAGTGCAATTGGGGAGAGGCGTATAACTCACTGATGGCAGCTGGTAACCTGTAGGAACCTTTTAAGTAGCAAAGAGGCACTTATGTTGCAGTAAGGTAGGGACCCTCTACCAAATCAAGGCCAGCCTCCCCCGGCTGCAAGAGGACAGTTACTGTATGTCCAACTGCTGCAGACTGGTTCTGTGTTATCTGGTAGGTAATGACATAGCTCAGACTCAAGCTAGCAATGTTAAGGCTATTTGGCTAAGTCTGCACTTGGAGCAAGTGGGGTTACTGGCTTAGCCATTTGGGAGCATGTGGTTTTTAAAAAATCATGACCACTTCAGTCATTCAAATACTTTTCTTAACTAAGAGTCAATGGTCCAACAGGTTGTTGACTCTGAACCGTCTGGTCCAGTCCAGCATCCTAATCACTGGTCCCTGTGTCAAGTACTATGAGTTATCTTTTGGGATGTTCATGCACATATTATGTTTCTCCATGCCACAACTTTGTTGTTCCTGAAATTACCCTTTTGTAGTGGAGCCATCTCTCAGTGAACCTTATAGAGAGGACTATGGTAGAAGAGGCTGAATGTTCCATCCCTGGGAGAGATGTGCGACTCAGTGGTCAGTGCTGATAAAAGCAGAACACTGAGGTTGCTGTAGCAGGCTCACAGGCAATTCGATTCGGGAAGCTCTGGGATCAAAGGTGATGAAGAGGGTGCCATCGTAGCCGCCTCAGTGATTTAGCTTCAAAAACAGATTAAAGGAGTCCCAATACGATTGGCTCGGGGGTTAGCATCATTTCCCCCCACTTTTTTAAAGCATCTTTTCTGTATCCCCATCCCCACTGTTACCTTGTTGCGGGTGACATTTCTATATGTACTCACTTTGTGTACGTGTAAGTATGATTGTTTATTTATTTATTCATTTCTATTATGACACACAGAAATAAAGCCTGCTGTATATTTTTAAAACAAATTCCACAGCACTGAATTATGGCATAATATTGGTATAATAAGAAGAAATTAATAGTGGATATTGAGAGGTTTTTCAGTTTAAACATGGATGATTTGCAGTAATACAAATTCAAAGTGTGCTAAATCTGTGAATAATAGCTAGCTAAACATTCAATAGCATCTCTCCATTTTACAGTCTCAATTTCATAATTCCATTGCAGCCAAGGGACCATGACCAGCGCTGCTGGTCTCCACAGAGCCAAAAAGAAAAGAGCGCCAAAAATTGGGCTTCATGGGTACCTGTGCTGTACAACCTGTTTCTGTGCCAGGAGTGCTGCAGCTGAAATGTGTGCACTTTTCCAATGCTCCGACATGCCAGTGACTATTTCACACACTACAGACTACACAGTATTCAGGAGAGCTAGCACTGATTGAAGGAGGGGTGTATATCTCAGCACATGCATTATTCAGCCCATAATCAAAGTCTAAACAAAATGGAAAAAAGCACAGTATAATAAAAATCAACCCAGTACTCCCCTTCGTAAATAAAACAGATCATTAGCAGAAGCAACCATGTGTTGTGAATCACAATAATAAGAGGGAGAAAGAGAATGCTGTGCACTGTGGTTTGCATCTCTCTTTATGTCTCTTTCTCTTTCTTTCTCTCTCTTTGTTTTGCCTCCATTTCTCCTTTGTCAAAACTTTCTCTGTCAAAATGATCTTTCAACTTCCTCCAACACAATTGCCTCTTGACTTCTGTTTTATATTTAATTTTGATTGTCCACATGAGGATGAAAGTCCCGGGCTTCCTATCTGCTGCCAGGTATTTCCCTTTCCCTCTCACCCAGCGAGGTGTCTCCACTCTATCTTTCGACTGCTGTCATTAGGGGGGGAACTGCCATCTGGTAATGATGGACAGGAGGTCAGAGAGTGACATGATGTCGCCCCTGTCATCAACAGCTGCCCCTACCCTGATCAGGGCCCAGACATGTCCAACTAGCATCAGCCAACACAAGATGACATGCGTTGATTGACACATAATATTGTTTTTCACCTTTCTTTCTTGTGTTTAATTGAGGCTGAAAGGCTCCAGTCTACTGATGGCCTGTGTGAGTGATTTCTTGTTTTGCTGAGGTGTCTGTCCATTTATGTAGTTAGGTCAGCATGATTGAATTTGACAAATTGCTTCGACAAGCTTTGAACCACGTGCATTTACAGTCCTGGACTTGCTCTCCGTGGTATCCATGATAGGAAACAAGTATTTTTGTGTGTACAACTGTATAGTCTGTTATTCATATGTATACTACGGTATCTTAATCTCATACACTACCAGTCAAAAGTTTTAGAACACCCCCATTTTCCAATTTTGACAGAAATTTAAGCAGTTCAATGTCAGGGGTGTGGTAAGTGTGGAAACAAGTGCAGGCGAGAGAGAGACCCAGAATGCGGCGATGCATTTCAGGTATTTATTATCCTTAAACGCAGGAAACAAAAGCAAAACCGTGTCTGCGAAGACACGTAATTACTAACAAAAACAAACCAAAATAACAAACGAACTGGAACAAACAAAACTAGCTAAACAGCAATTCCAAAACGTATTCCAAAGCACGGAATAAACTAAATATAGGAACTCAAACAAACAAGAACAAGAAACAACTTTTCGTGGAAGCGAGAACATCAAACAAAAGCGGGTACGTCAAAGCAATGCGAGACAATGTTCAAGCAATGAACAGAAAATGCCAGCCGGTTAAATATCCTCCCGGGTAAGTGTTCACAGCTGTCAGTAATGACCTTGATTGGCTAGGTGCATTCCTGGCGTGTCTTTTACTTTTCCTGATAGGGGTTTGGGGGAAATTTCTGTTTGCCGGTCGAGTCGTTACATTCAAGTCCAGTGAATAACCTGAAATGGTACAGAGGTGAAAAATAATGTACATTTTTTGGCAGTGAGTAGTTTCCTACACCATCAAAAGGCACTTGGAAACTGGAGGAAACTCTGACAGGAAGAGGTCTGGCAGACCCAAAGCCACAACAAAATCAGAAGACAAGGTTCTGAGAGTCAACAGCTTGCATGATAGGCAGCCTACAGGACAACAGCTTAACACTGGTTGAAGTAAGGAAGTCTCAGTTTCAACTGTGAAGAGAAGACTTCGAGCTGCAGGTATGACAGGTCAAGTGGCAGTAAGAAAGCCATTGCTAAGATGGAACAATAAGAAAAAGAGGCTTCCCTGGACCATGAAGCACCGCCAGTGGACTACTGAAGACTGGAAGAAGGTCTTATGGACCGATTGAAATCTTCGGTTCATCACGCAGGGTTTTTGTACGCCATCGGGTAGGCGAAGGGATGGTTCCTCAGTGTGTGATACCAACTGTCAAACATGGAGGAGGAAGCGTGATGGTCTGGGGCTCTTTTGCTGGATCCAGAGTCGGCGACTTGCACAGAGTGACTGTTAATCCATGTTAACCCATTACTTGTTCCCTGAAAAGGGCCTTTTTTTATAATTCTGGAATTTACATAATTTTTTAGTTTTTGGTAACCTAAACTTTTTTTTGTTAACCTCTGGCAGTTTACCACTTACCTTTTTACCATTTCAGGTTATTCACTGGACTTGAATTGCTTACATTTCAGAAAAACTGGAAAATGGGGGTGTTCTAAAACTTTTGACCGGTAGTGTATATACCCAGGAATGTTTGTAAACTCCAAATCCCTTGTGATCTTTTTGTTTGGAGTCAATAAACATACAATAGGAGTAAAAGCCTATACATGCTCACGTGACTGCGAAGCAACATCCTCTGCAACACGTCGCAGAGGTTGCGTTGATGTTGCAGAGGGTGTTTTAAAATTCTGTGAAAAGACAGAAAAAGACCTTCCTTTATTTCCCTTAATACATTAACATTATTTTCAAGAGTCATCTGCTGGGAATTTACTCTATTATTTTAATGCTATAAAGGTGAGTTGCTCGCACACAAGCTACTTTCATGACAGGCGTAATTCCTTTTTTTCAAAGGTTTTAAAGTATATTGTACTGACAGTACATTCAACTCAGAGATTCTGCAAACAACGAAGGATCGACTGTGGTCTTCACGTAATTCTAAATTATATATTTAAGGTTGCAAATATCCAGATGTTTTGTGTTGTGCTTTAGATTACATATAAATGTAACATGTCACTACAACACCTTAATGTGCAGAACAGGGCCGTGCACAGACATTATGGGGGGCAGGGGCTCAAGCAAAAAAAAAAGGAACCCCACCGACACCCACCCCGATGTTGCCCACACCGCCATCCATAATCACACACCAACATGGGACCTGTTTTACCTTTCATTATAAGTAATACGATTCTAGATCAGCAGTCCTACTCTGACATGCTTGATACATAAGCCCCCTGAATTTGGGGTTTCAAAACTTCCTTCTGTTTTCATGTTCTGTATCATTTTGTTACGCTGCATATATTTGATAAATGAGACATATGGTACAACTACTGAACTACAATTTGATTTTAGTAACATGTTTGAGCATCACACTGAGAGGAAAAGAAACCAGTATTATATTATATTAAAAAACGCATGCATGCACGCACACACACTACTTAAACACACTCTTATATATTTGTTACATCTATGCATATGGCTGAAAAACTGATCCAGGGTCAGGGAGGTGAGAAATATTTTGCCTTTCATTGGAGACAGGTGTATTTGCCTCTTCTAGCAGTGTTTATGCTGCTTCTTATTTCCCAATGAAAATGGATTGATTGATTGAAACCTTTATTTTAACAGGGAAACACTGCTACATGCCCAAACAATAATGCACTTTTAAACATCACGTTTTTAGAAAACTAGCTATAAAGAAAAGGGGGTGACTACACTAAACTAGCAAAACATAACTACCTGCTTCAGAAATTAATTGCATATTTGTAAGTTGTCCTGCATGACGGAGATAACGTTGTTTTAATGATAAAAAAACGAGCTTACTTCCTCGCGGGTACCGAGGCTAATAATGACAAAATTACAGCGTAAAGGTGGCAAGTCCTACTGACCTACACGCCATGTGACAATCCCTGGATGGGAACAGAGCAGTCTGGAGACGGAGTGGAGTTTGCCGGTCTATAGACCAGAATTTTTTTTGTCTCTCCCCCCAGACATGGGAGAGAGACAGTGGAAGAGCAGGTTAACATAAAACAAACACAAACACAAAATCTTCACCCTACTTGCCGCGAAGCTTTCGGGCAAAAACAATGAACTAAAATAACAAACTAAAATAATCAAAACTTACGGGACACGGTAGAACTCGACATCTTCACATTATACCGCACCTCTTCGTCCATGGGTGTTTGGTTGATCTGGATGGAATATACCTTAGGTGATGGGCAGCCGACTCATGTAAATGGGTGCTCTAACCTCTGGTTCCGACAGATCATCCTAGCTCATGTATGGCTCCTCGGAACTGCTAGTGTACGGCAGTGGCCACACCCTGGTTCTTAACCTCGGCTGGTTAGCAAAACTACATGAGTGAACCTGTATGGTGGATTCCTGCAGGTGAGGGACGTCTCCCCTCAGTACACGAAGACTGCAATGGCGCAACAGGTGGGCTTAGTTGGTAGACTGAATCACCCGGTTATGATGGCGAAGCAGCAGCAGCCGTTCATTCGACTGTGGCATTCCTTCGGAGCATCTATAGGAGTACCGATAACCCGCTGCCTTGCGGTGTGTGGCATTGGTTTGCCAAAGGCTAGCAGAGTCAACTGTACCCAAACCTCAGTAGTTCTGGCGTCACACTGAGTATTCGGCCACTTGAAAACATGATGAGTACAACCTACAGCTCCAGGGTTAAACCCCTGCATTGAATCTTCCCACTCAGGAGACTATTCACACTCAGTCCCATGACGACGGCGTCCGAAAGCCTTCTGGGAGGGCCTCGTCTGATAAAAATAGTTTCCTGAAGGGACTTACTAGACCAAGTAAAACCATCTTCTTTAGTCAGCTAAACTGTCGTAGCCTTTCTTCTCTGTCTTCCAGAGAAGAACTTAACAAACACCTTTGTGACTACGATATATCTGTTGCCTGCATACAAGTAGCCTTTGAGTAGCCTACTTTATCTTTTTGTTATTTTGGATTGTCACACTCCACCTGCACTCACACTCCAACACCCCTCTACAGATTCACACTGACACGCATCCACACACAAGAGTATTTTGAAATAAAACTCTTTAAAACGATTTACCTTGTCTGGTCTCCATGTTTGTTTTTGACTGCTTGAATGTCGGTCATAACAAATACAACCTTGGAAGGAAATCGCCCGCCTGAATGGGGCATCTCCGGCATTGTGCCAGTTCCGGAAAAAGGTGACCTGACCATCTCAGACAACTATCGGGGAATCAGTCTAACTCAAACAGCTGCAAAAATCTACAACCGTCTTTTGCTGAATCATATTCGTATTCGAGTTGGAAAAGGTCCTTCGCCCCAACCAAAATGGTTTTCGGCCTCTGAGATCAACTTCTTCACAAATCCTTGCTCTCAGACAAATAATTGAGGAAATTTGAAATCATCAGAAAGAAGCTGCAATAATCTTCATCAACTTCTGCAAAGCATTCAATTCTATCAACAGACCCACGATGTTTAAAATTTTGAATGCTTACGGAATCCCGGAGGAGATTGTAAATGCCATCAAAATTATGTATGAGGATACAAGTGCAGTCGTTCTCACTCCGGAAGGTGAAACTGATTCATTTTTCATCAACACCGGCATTCTCCAGGGTGATCCACTTCTCCAGTAGTAGATATCCTGCTCAACACCTCTCTGACCTAGATTACGCTGATGACACTAGTCTGCTTGCTGACACTCTTCGAGATGCAGAATCTCTCCTCCACAAAGTTGAAACTTGCTGCAAGTCCATTGGTCTCTCTCTTAATGCAAAGAAAACGAAGTACATTCACCTCAATCCCTCCACCGCTGGCGACATCATAGCGCTTGATGGCAGTAAGATCGACAAAGCTGATGACTTCAAATACCTGGGCTCCTACACAAACTCGACCCACGATGTTGAATGTAGGAAGGCTCAAGCCTGGTCTGCTCTCCCCTCATTGAGGAATGTTTGGCAATCTTCAATCCATAAAAGCTCCAAAATTAACATCTTTAAAACATCCGTGGAGTCCATTCTCCTCTATGGGTGTGAGTCTTGGGCCCTCACCAGCAAGATCACAAACTCTATCGATGGTACCTACACACGGATGTTGCGTGCTGTCCAGAATGTTTCCTGGCAGGACCACCTTCCAAACTCCGCCCTGTATGGTGCCCTCCCCTCCATCTCAAGTGTCATCAGACAGCGTCGTCTTCGGCTAGCCGGACATATCCTTCGGCACAATGAGCCAGCCAGTCGTGTCCTCCTTTGGACGCCAGACTCTCCCCGTCGTAGAGGTCGACCTAACATCACCCTTAAATCGTCCATCGAACTGGAGACAGGACTGCGCGGATCGTCTCTTCGCAACTCAATGCTTGACAGGGAATGCTGGATGAAGCTCATCAAGTCATCACAGATGTGAATGAATTAATGAATTCATCCGGAGTTCCCCTGGAACCTCCCCAGGCTTGACTTTTCAAGTGCTTCCCAAACCCATGCACACAGAGACACTCGAACTTTCCAGTCCGAGTTCTCTTTTACCCCAAACATACCAAGACCCTCGTCACTCCTCACAGTGAGAGTTCTCTGGCAACCAGTCCCGAGACACTCTCCACTCTTTCAGTGAGAGTTTTTGGGCCGTAGTCCAAAGACACTCTCCACTGCCCGAGTGCGAGTTCTCTTCCAATCACACCGAGGGCGAGAGGCGGACCCTCTTTCAGGGCGCCCTTTCGCTGTCTTTCCCACTCACACAGGAAGCACTCTACTCAGTCACTTTCGACAGACGCACACAGAACTCAACAAACACCACATAGACTCCACCTCCAAGAAGCTTGGATTACAGACACGCGCCACCATGCCCAACAGAGTCACATCAAACATCAAACACTCCACAATACAACACGATACCATACGCATGCACGCACACACTCACAACACAAGACTATCTCTCAACACTCACACATAATGACAAGACAAGGCCAACTCTCAAGACGCACACACATCAATGACAAGACAAGACTAACTGATTCCCCACTCGCCCCACCTGCTCTTAAATAGGTTTACTTTCTGCCTGGCTCAGGTGGGACTCGTGAGGCAATCACCCAATCACAATCACTCAACACCAAACAAATCACATTCTCACTTCCACATCAATTGCCTGATTGACACCAATTAAATAATAATTAAATCAATTATGGCCTTTGGAGCAACCTTCCGGGCGACAGTTCACTCTCACACCCTGTGAGAGTGCCAAACCTGCCCCCAGAAAGTCTCCCTGCTCCAAAGGCCTCCACAACATGTAAAAACACAGGAAACCATGCCACTCCCACATGGCCGAGACCGACGCCCTCCACAGTGTTGTTTAATCGTGGTTTCATAATTAAAACAGTGCCTACTTGAGTGATATCATTCACCGTAACCGAACTGGGGCTGGTGATGCGGTGCTTTTCATTCTATTCTGAATAAACCATTTGGAAGGGGGAGGGGGGGTGGAGAGCGGAGTACTTTTTAAATTGATAAGGTGTATTTTTTGTGGATACTATTATACATTCCTCTTTATATTTGATAGAATTTAAATAACAAATAAAGAAAAAATAAAATAGAATTAACACCAGCCAAAAAAATTCACTTTTTGACTCTGAGGGCAAAAGGGCAGGGGCTCAAGCCCCCCTTGGGCCCTATCTGTGCACGTGCCTGGCGCAGAATATTCAACTAACAAAACAAAGAAAGAGCAGGGTGCATATAATTTTTTTTAAGCATATAGCAGATGCTCTTATCCAGAGCTATTTACTAGATGTGCATTAATACATGGTAAGAACAATCATAGTTCGCACAAGAGATCAGTGAAGTAATACAGTGATAGACATCGTTGTTGGCAGCTGCATACCATACCTGTATATATCTACTGTATGTCAATGTTAGCTAAGCAAAACTATCGATATCTATCTAACTAGCTAGCTAGTAACCTGGTATCATGGCCAAATAAAGCTAGTTAACAGTAGCTAACGATATAGATAGCTAGCATTATTTGTTCAACACGGTATAAAATGAACCAGCTTCAGGAAAGATTGGCTGAAGAAGTTTGAAGGTATAGGCGTTTCCCTGCTTTCAGGGAAATTTACCGACCTTGTTCAATACATTTACGCCTACTAGTGTACAGAAGTGTAAGGACACCATGTCGCATAGGTTGTGCAGAAGTATAATATTAGTATAGTATAAGTATAGTATTGCTGAGTGCTCTGCGACGTGTTGCAGAGGATGTCGCGTCGCAGTCGCGTTGCAATCGCGTTGCTTACGCAGAAGCATGTAGAGGCCTTAATACTAGTCTTCATGGAGTGAAACAAAGAGAGGGTGGGGTTCATTTTTTGTGATACCAGTGGTGGGCCGTCAGGGCCTGCAAGGCCTTCTCTGCTGGCCTAAAAAATATCTGAATCACAGACTGATGTTAATTATATTTTGTCCATGAATACTTATTAAATAATTCCAAATGGTCTGTCCGCTTCCTTTCATAGCTTTTCCCCTGGTTGCGCTGCATCCAGACGTGTATTTTCATATTAAAGCATTTAACCAATCACATTTCAGCCATCATTTGTTGCCACAGTCAAAGAAATCTGCCTGGAGGCCTTCACAATCAATTCTGAAGGCCCTGTAGCATAAAATAAGTGTTGATCAAACTGTTGCTTCAACCAATCAAATTTTGAGTTGGAGACACCAAGGCCTTCTAGAAGGCCTAGGTACGTCAGCGTATTCACACCCTTTGATTGGATAGTCAGAGAGTGTCTGACTATGATGTAATGTGATTGGTTAAATGTTTTAATATGAAAATACACGTCTGGAAGGAGCGATCATAAAACAGGTCAGCTAGCGCTTTTTCTTATTATGATCAGTGTGTTTGTATGATTTAATGAAGTGGCTAACTTATTATAGCTAACCACCTTAGTCTTTAACATTAACTTTGTATCATTCAATTTTTAATAACAAGCTAGCCAGCATGCAAGGCAGATAATAACATGGCACAGCAGGCTGCATTACAAAATGTTATAGATAGCATAACTATCCCACACTGAACACAGGCTGGTTCTGGTTCTGCCGATCCGGTCTCGCGGTGAGAAGAGAACCGTGTCTCTCTGGTGGCAGCAGTGAGTTGTCTTTCTGTAAGCACAGATTCTCACCCGCTGTGATGAGGCAGGCCTGGGTCTGTGAGAGGGGACAGTGACCCTTCCCCCCGTCTTCCTCTGTTATGTCCTGTCCCTACACCGTCCCCATAGCCCCATGTTTATACTGCATTTCTGCATAATAAGAATAAGATTGTTTTTATAGCCATAAAATAGTTATTGAGGGGTGGATCGATTCAGACGGAGCCATAGGCGTAGCGTGGGGGGTGCTACCCCGGTCCGCGAAATAAATAAACTGGTCTCAGCTTTCTCTCGCGTGTAACCCCCCCCCCCGGTCCGCGGAAAATGAAACCGGTGAACGGTGAAAGGTTGGGCAGCGTTACGTTACTGCGCTACGCCACTGGGCAGAGCACTACTGAAGGCCTAGGTGTGAAATGCACGGCCCGCCACTGTGTGATACACTCTACTTTCTTGCCTGCAATATAACAAAGGATTCATGTTATCGGAACTGAAAGCAGGATCATTTATGATAATAAGTTGTCTGTATTCAAATCAGATTGATTTGGGCTCCTTGCAATATTATATTTGATGGATACATCCAGATGTGGCCATTCAGTCACCTTTCTGAAGGAAACAACAAAATCAGAGGTGTAAATGAAGAGGTTCTAAACCAAATGCTGAGCCCTTGGGCCTGTGCAACACTGATATACAGGGGGTAGACAAAATAATGGAAACACCCAACAATATATGAAAAACTTCACCCCTTCTTGGAATGCTGCTATACAAGTTTGTAGTGGGATATTGGAACATTCTTCAAGAAGGCCATCCTCCAGTTCTTTGAGAGATAAAGGCGGTGGAAATCTACTCCACACTCTACATTCAAGAACTTCCCCAAAAGGTTAAATGATTTTTAGATCTAGGAATTAGGGAGGCCATGGAAGTTGTTTGACTTCATCCTGGTGTTCATGGAACCATTCTGGAATCCACTTGGCAGTGTGCATGGGGGCGTTATTATCTTGGAATATGGGAACAATATTGAGGAAAATTTTTTTGCACAATAGGGTGCACTTGGTCGCACTAAAATGTCTTCACATTCCTTGGCCATAATTTTACCATGCCGAGCAATAATCAGACCCAATATCTCTGGCGAGATGGCTACCAGTACTATAACGGATCCACCACAGTTGGGAACAGGCAATGTGTGTTGAAGGCTTCCTTTGGTTTTCTCAAAACATACACCCTTTCAGGTTTGGAAAAATAGCAAATGACTCATCAGATCATATTACTTTCTTCCACTGCTCAGAAGTCCAGGTTTCGTGCTCATAATACCAGGTTTTGCGTTGTTGCACATTGGCCAATGAAGCAATTGGCCAATGTGGACTCGAAGCAGTTTCCGAATGGCAGCCCTACCATAAGCTTTGTGAAGCTCAGGAAGTACATTTTTTGTTGAGACTATGTCACACACAGTCTCAGTAGATTCAATTCTGTGGAAATTTGAGTCAGTTGTTTTGCGGTTTTTAGCAACAATCCTGATAAGTGTCCATCTCTCCATATCAGTGAGCTTCGACTTGTGACCACTGGTCCTCTTTTCTGATGCAGTTTTTCCTTGTTTGACATATGCTGTCATGATGGACACTGTTCCCCTTGACACATTAAATCATTTTTCAGCTTCTGTGACTGACAGTTTCTGTCACAGAAACTTAAAAAAATGTTAATGTGTCAAAGGGAACAGTGTCCATCATGACAGCATACGTTAAACAAGGAAAAACTGACTACATTACAAGGGATTTGGACCTCTTTCAAAATCTGTTGCTTTAGAAAATCACATATTTAACTGTTGATTTTTTAGCAGAAAAATATTGGTAATTAGTATTGGCATTAATATGAAATGTGTGTAGACTTTTTTTCTAATTGTGATTTAGTTACTACAAACTATCACAACTTTTTCATTTAGTGTTTCCATTATTTTGACTAGCCCCTGTATGTCCCCCTATAAAAAATGAAACAAAAAAACAATCATTTATGGGCTGTAACATAAAGAGGACAGTGGTGTTGATAGTAACCTTTGGACACAGTGAGATAAATAGGAGCTCATACTTGAATGAGGCAGATGGTGCCACTATCCAAGTCAGGTTTGTCTTTATATGCTTTTATGTCTTGCCAAGGGATTCAGATATTTTATCAAATGGTTTACAAACAACTAAAGCAAAAAATCCCTCCAGTAACACCTGTTACAAATCTCCTGACCAATGTGGTCACCAAATCACCAAGGTTGTGCATTTTATTGGTCTGGCGTGGTAAAATAAATTGTCAGTGAATACCTGTAATATACTGTATATCATGCATGATTACTAATGTAAAAAAATTGCAGTAGAAAACCCTGGGTGAGTGATAGATTGTGGACCCTTGGGACGTGTTTGTGATAGACAGATCCAATGCTTCTGAAAGGCAGGGGTAGGGCCTCTTTAGAATGGATTCATGAGGGGATTTTCTTCTTGGCTGATCATTAAAGATCCACCACCATGTTTCGCCGTAGGCATGAGGTGCTTTTCAACATTACTTACATTCTTTGGACACCAAACATAACGCTGATGTGCATGTCCAAAAAGCTCGATATGTGTTTCATCTGACCACAAGACACGGTTCCAATTGTAGTTCAGATGTAGTTTGGCAAATTCAAGACACCTTTTTCAGTGAATTGTCTTCAAAAGAGGCTTCCTTCTTGCAACTCTGCCATAAAGGCCATTGGCATGTAGGTGTCATCAAATGGTAGCTTTAGACACCTTGTAACCCAAAGATGCCAGGTTGTTTTGGGGATCTGAACTGTGCCCCTTGGACTTATTTTTGCCTCTCAAACCATCCGTCTCACTACATGTGGGGGCAAGGTAGACTTGTGTCCTCTACATGGCAGGTTAGCCACTATTCCAGTGGCCTAACCCCGCATTCTAACAGGGGGCAATACTAGGCGAATAAATCTAGCGTGGGCGTTCCCCACGCTTGAATGGCTTCCTCAAAAATGCTTCCGACGTGCTTACACAATTTTTGCATGGTAAACTAATAGTTCATCATAGATTTTGAGAATCTTTATTATAAATATTAGTTGGCTAGCAGTATTGTTTCCTTCAATCATGAACCGCAAACTCAAACTCAGAAGGCTTTTTACAATTGCCGCCATTTACTTGCGCTGGAAACGGTTCGCAATTTGTCTCCGGTACGTTTTTCCAAACGTACCCATGCGATAAAAAATTGCCTTTTAACCAACACAAACATTAAATAAGATGTATGTAGGCCATATAAGTTTAGCTAGCTATAAATATTTATGCTTTTAGGATTAAATAAAGTATGGCGGTACTGCAGACCGCTGTTATCAGTTTCTCCTCATTCATGTTGAAGTGTCGGAACTAGGAACCACATTTCGGTGTTGTGTTGGTTCCGCGTGGAAGGTAAAAACAGCAACACATGAATTTGATTGGCTCTTACCGGGCGATATCGCCCGAAAGTTCAGAATTTTCAACTTTTCTGTGTCGCCACCACGCCCACAAATCGCCGAATCGGCCAATCACCGGAAGTCGCCCGCTCTCATAGACAATCAATGCATTTCGACAATCAATTGCCGAATCGCCCCCTGTTAGAATCAGGAGTAACAATTGACACAACAGTGGAAAGCGGTATCTTTAACTTTTTAGTGATTGTTTGTAGCAATCTCCTGATCTGTAGAGGTCAATAACCTTTTGTTTGATTCTTTCAGGGAGTTCTTCGCCTTTCAGCATGATGATGGCTGACCACAGTATTTCAAATGTGTGTTCCCTCCTTTTTATACCCTAGGGAAACAGGAAACCATTGCAGGCCACTGTATAGTTCCATAACCTTCCAATGAACTTCAAATAAGTTGTATATTTATGAAGATTTGTTTTTGTTGGATTAAATTTAAAAGAATAGTTAGGGGTGTGAATAATTGTGATCCAGATGTTTTCTGGAAGAATTTTTTTTAATTAATAAAACAAAATATGTTTTTCTGAACAATTCTGTTAGTATTGTAGGTTTGGAATTTTCAGAATGTTTTGAGCATAAAATCTATTGTATATACAGCAAACTCGTATATATCTGCATTTGGGGCTGGGGGATATTTTAGGCTTTTAAAATAGTCCGAAAGGGACTTTCAAGACTGGATCAGTTTGATGTAAATATAGCTGTGGGAGTGGGCTTCAGCTGGTGAAGGAATTGTGAACTTATGGCACAGCACGAAGAATGTATGTCTGAACGAGGGGAGGGAAATGACACCCTTTTAACCTGGCCTTTGTGAGCCCTGGGGAGACAAGGACAGGAAACAACTAACCTTTCTGCTCCAGCGGAGCTCCCATTCTCTTTCCCACAAATTCAGTCCTAAAAATACAGTCTCCTTCCGCCAAATATTGTTTCAGAAGCATATCAACTGGCCTTTAGCCATTCGTGCTTACCAACAGAATCCAATATTTTGAATTGTCTGCATGGTGATTTTTTTCCACTTGTTTGAGCTGATAGAAATAAGTCTACCTTGAATAATTGGGTTCTTAGTCTCCTTTAGTGGGGAGGTTCTTACTGAGAGATGCTGTACAAGTAGAAAGATTTGGTTGCATTTCTTGCAAAATGTTTCTGTGTTATTTTTCTGTGGTTACCTTTCCTATGAGAGCTACAGGGGGGTAGAAAAAGAATGGAAATACCAAATGAAAAAGGACTCATATTTTGACTAAATCGTGATTAAAAAAGAGTCTACACATGTTTCATAGTAATAGCAATACTAATTATCAATATGTTTCTGCTATAAAAGATGTTTTAAAATCAATACATTAATATGTGAGTTTCTAAAGCAACATGAGAGATCTAACAGATTTTGGGTCAAATAGTGTAATGTAATTACAAGATGATGTAATGTTTCAAGAAGAACAGTGACCACAGTGTCAGTGTCAAAAATGACCACAGAACTGAATCTACACCTTCATGTCCCAATCTCAACAAAAACTGTATATTGTCAGCTTAACAAAGCTGATATTTATGGTAGGGCTGCCATTCCAAGGCTAATGCACAATGCATAACCTGGTGTATTGAATAGAAAACCTGGACTTCCGAGCAATGGAAGAAGGTAATATGGTCTGATGAGTTGTCTTTGACTCTTTTTCCTACAACTGGACAGGTTTATGTTTGGAGAAAGCCTAAGGAAGCCTTTAACCAGCATTACCTGGTCCCAACTCTTAAAGATGGTGATGGAACTCTTATGGTATGGGCAGCCATTTCGTGGGAATCAATGGATCCATTTATTACTCTGCATGGTAGAATTACAAGGAATACAAAGCCATTTTAGGTGAGAAGATGCACCCTATGGTGCAAACATTGTTTCCTCAAGATGTTCCCATATTCCAAGACAATTATGCCCCCATACACACTGTTAAATTGATTTAGTGGTTCTATGGACACCAGAATGATGTCAAACACCTTCCATGGCCTCCCCAATCACCAGATCTAAACATCATTGAACCTTTATGGGAATTTCTGGAACATAGAGCATGGAGTAGATTTACACCCCCTTCATCTCTCAAAGAATTCCAATTCTGAAATTGATGAGGCATTCCTGGTCCAATATCCCACTAGAAACAGTTAAAAAGGCCTCCCGCGTGGCCCAGTGGTTACAACGTTCAACGCTGGGCACGGAGACCGGGGTTCAATTCCCCGTCTCGCCACGTCTCGAGTCGGCTCTGGCCCGGAGCGCCACCGGGGACGGCGATTGGCTGTCCACCCCAGGGAGGGGGGAAGGAAGCCGACATGACGTTTGCGGCGCATAAGAGTGGCCCTGTAGTACCGGGTTACGGTCGACACTTGGCGAGTGCCGTCTCGGAAGAGGCGTCAGGTCGCCTTCGTCACTACCGGTCGCAGGACTACGGCAGCGAAATCACATTACTGGGGGGGATTGACATAGAAATAGCGGGTCTAATTGGCTACCAAATTGGGAGAAAAAATGGGAGAAAAATCAGAAACAAATTATACAAGAAAACATTTTTATTTTTTTTAAAGGAACAGTTCGAAAACTTGTGTAATATCATCCAACAAAGGATTGAAGCTGTTCTGAAGGCAAATGACAGCCCAACTCCTTATTAGTTATAATGAATAAATATTCATATATATATATATATATATATATATATATATATATATATATATATATATATATATACTGTATATATATATATATTTTTTTTTTTAAACCTCTGGCAGTTTACCACTTACCTTTGTACCATTTCAGGTTATTCACTGGACTTGAACCGCTTAAATTTCAGTAAAGACTGGAAAATGGGGGTGTTCTAAAACTTTTGACCGGTAGTGTACCTCTAGTCCTTTGCTAACGTAAATACATATTTATATCCTATTGACTTTGTACAGGAGATGGTAATAGAATTATAAAACACATTCAAGACAGATGAAAATGTGCGCATGAAAAAAGAATAGAGAGCAGTCAAGTGTACCTCAAACCAAAAAAATATCAAAATAGAATGTCCCACACCCTGAATGAAAAAATATATACTTTACAGTTTTATTTTATTTATTATCATTTTTATTCTTATTAACTCTTTTTCTTTCTCTGTCAGTAGGAATAAAATCGTGAAATTCATATATTTTCATCATTGATTTAGTCATTTTCTGGTTTTCTTTTGTGCAAAAAAGAGCACATTTGTAATGATAAAGACTCATATTTGTGTGGTGATAGAGCTTGGGTGTCGGCATACTGCATGAAGCCCAATGCATTGCAGGCTTGGCTCTGGGCTCGGGTGCAGACATCACGCCATTGGCTCCGGTATGAGTGAGTCAGTGTCATACCCAATCACCATTGACCCTCACAGAGGATTTAAGGTCATTTGACCTAACCTCTCACACCCCAGCCCTCTCCCTCTCATTTCCGAAAGCCGTCAGAAATAGTCTTAGAGGACTAAGGAAGGACCTAAGGAAACACATCTTCTCTCTGTTTTATATTCTACCAAACTGCAGTGTGCATTCCCCTTCTAAACCTTTTAAATCATTGTAAGACAATTTTACTATGAACAAAAGATACATATTTCTCTCCTAGTATCTTGCGAAAAAAATGGAAAAGCCTTCAAAACAATGGGAGGGATTTGAAACTGTTCCCCAGTTTTAGCCTCACATACTGTATAACAGATTGGTGTTAAGGAATGCTGGAGACGCTGAACTGAGGAAGCGATAGGGGTGTTCCAGTAAATTACCCATCAGCCTTTTTGGTGTGTTGGACCTGGAGGATCGCCATCATACAAGCCTGATTCCACGCCCGGTCATGGAAAATGAAGATGTTTGTTAAACAGTGAGGATTAGGAAGCTTACGTCACTGCTATGCTAATATACATCTGCAGGTGCCAGATAAATGTCAAATCACCTTATCACAAGGAGCAGCATTAAGTACAGGTTCCTTTCTGGAATCTTGGGATTGTTTTTGAGAGATTTTCCATTTTCCACCAATAATGGCATCATTACTCAAAAAACAAATAAGCAACCAAAACAAATGAAAAACCAGCCTCTCTGTATTGTAGGCTTGTGTGTGTGTGTGTTTAGTTCATTGAAATCTAAACCCTTACACTGTATCTGTAGAGAGTGTGTGTGAATATAATGGCCCACAGTGCAGGTGCTAGGAGCTAGACCCCAACAACGCACACACACACACACACACACAAACAGGCATGCAGAGTGCAGAAATGCATTCAGTCAGATCAGCTTGCATTGTTCCAGCAGGCTCTTGGCCTGGAAACTCGCTCCCTTTGGAAAATGTGGCTGTTGCTATGATTGACAGTTGTTAAACTCTATTACTCTGTAGCAAAGATAATTCTACAACCAAAATTATACAAACAAAGTGAAACATAAGGACATTTGTTTTTCCTTTTACAAAAGAGCATCTAGAAATTATAATTATAAAGTGTACAAATACACACATTGTGGTGTCCCCAAGGGTTGGGCGATACTCACGGACCTTTGCAGAGGGCGTAGGCAGAGTAAATAACCCAGATTAGGCAGTATATAACCAAAATGATAATTTATTAAACAATCTTGACAACACAAAACAAAGGGTGGGGTCTTCGGGGGAATACAAACACAAAGTCCACAATCCTTAGCTCGTTGTCGTTGTCCAAAATCCATTCCACAAATCCAGTTCCGTTCCGCAATCCAGTCCGTAGTCGATATGCAAAGGGGGGTCCTCAAACAATCCAGGTCCAAACACAGTACACAATCCAAAAACACTCAAACTCTTTCTTTTTAAATCCCAGCTAGTCAATAGACGTTTTCATTCTCACTCTCTACATTCACCACACACTTTCCTACTCCTTCTAGTCCTCGGGGACTTCAACCTGCAGCTAGAGACCTCCCAGGCCTCTGCATTCCTCCCCCTCCTTCAGTCCTTTGACTTCACCATGGCTGAATCCCCATCCACCCACAAGGCCGGTAACCAACTGGACCTGGTCTTCACCAGGAACTGCGCCTCACCCAACATTACGGTATCGCCTCTACATGTGTCTGACCATTCCTTTCTATCTTTCTCCCTCCCCTCCCCTCTGTCCCTAAACCATCTTCACCTGCTCCCACTGTCCTTGTCCGTCGCAACCTCCGCTCTCTCTCACCCGCTGCCCTGTCAGCTACTGTCCTATCTTCCCTTCCCCCTGCTGATGCCTTCTCTCAGCTACCTGCTGAAGTAGCATCATCCACCCTACTTTCCTCTCTCTCCTCCTCCTTTGACTTACTCTGTCCTCTATCCGCTAAACCCGCTCGTCCCCGCCCCCCACCCCTGGCTAACCGATTCCATTCGACGGGCTAACCGACTGAAGCTGCGTGCGGCAGAAAGGAAATGGAGAAAATCCAAATCCCCTGTTGCTCTGTCTGACTTCCACACACTCCTGGCTTCCTTCTCCGCTAACCTCTCCTCTGCTAAGTCTGCATTCTTCCTTTCTAAGATTCAATCCTCTGTTTCCAACCCACGTAAACTCTATGCTACGTTTTCCTCTCTCCTCACCCCTCCTCCTCCCCCACCCCCCTCCTCTATAACCGCGATGACTTCTCATCCTTCTTTCACGAGAAGGTTGAGGCCATTCGCAACTCCTTCCCCCCTACCTCTCCCTCTCCCATCCCGCTACCTAAACCTCCCACCTCTCTGTCCTCCTTCTCACCCCTCCCTGACTCGGACATCCTTCAACTTGTTCTCTCCCACCGTCCCACCACCTGCCCTCTTGATCCCATTCCTTCCCCCCTCTTCCAGTCCATTGCTATGGACATCCTCCCCTTGTCTCCAATGTCATTAACTCCTCTCTTTCCTCTGGCTCTGTCCCCTCCTCCCTCAAATGCGCTCAGGTTGTCCCCCTCCTCAAAAAACCCTCTCTGAATCCTGCTGTCATCTCTAACTACCGACCTGTCTCTCTCCTCCCTTTCCTCTCCAAGACGTTAGAGCGGGCTGTCTATAATCAACTGTCTGCTCATCTCTTACAGAACGACCTGCTTGACCCCAACCAATCTGGGTTCAGAGCCGGCCACTCCACAGAGACTGCTCTCCTTGCGGTCACTGAGGCTCTTCACGTCGCTAAGTCCCGATCCCTCAGCTCCGTCCTCCTCCTCCTTGACCTGTCGGCGGCATTCGACACCGTGGACCACCGGATTCTGCTCTCATCTCTCGTCAAGATGGGAATCTCTGGATCTGCGCTGACATGGTTTGAGTCCTACCTGGCTGACCGGTCCTACCAGGTGGCCTGGAGAGGATCCCTCTCCTCTCCCCGCACCCTCTCTACCGGTGTCCCGCAGGGCTCGGTGCTAGGCCCTGTCCTCTTTTCTCTGTACACCAAGTCACTTGGCTCTGTTATTTCTGCTCATGGTTTTTCCTATCACTGTTATGCTGATGACACTCAACTGTTTCTCTCCTTCCCTCCATCTGATACCCAGGTCCCGGCATGGATCTCTGCATGCCTGGCTGACATCTCCGCATGGATGTCCACCCACCACCTGAAGCTGAACCTGGGGAAGACAGAGCTGCTCTTCCTCCCAGTGAAGGGCTCCCCGATGATTGATGCGTCAATTACCGTGGAAGGCTCCATAGTGTCTCCGTCCCAGTCTGCCAGGAGTCTTGGGGTAACCCTGGACAACCAGCTGTGCTTCTCGAGCCATATTGCAGCGATCTCCCGGACCTGCCGTTTCTCCCTCCACAACATCCGGAGGATCAGACCATTCCTCACCCAAGAGGCCACTCAACTCCTGGTCCAGGCCCTGGTGATCTCACGTCTGGACTACTGCAATTCCTTGCTGGCAGGCCTTCCGGCCTGTGCCATCAAGCCACTGCAACTAGTCCAGAACGCTGCTGCTCGCCTGGTGTTCAACCAGCCGAAGTTCACCCACGTCACCCCTCTACTCTCCTCTCTGCATTGGCTCCCCATCGCAGCACGCATCAGATTCAAGTCACTGGTGCTTGCTTTTCAAGCGGCCAGAGGTACTGCTCCCCCATACCTCCAGTCACTCATCACGCCCTACACCCCGTCCAGACCCCTCCGCTCCGCCTCCGCTGGCAGACTGACTGCCCCATCCCTCCGGGCGCCTGGCAGCCGCTCCTCGCGGTCTCGCCTCTTCTCTGTCCTGGTCCCTCGTTGGTGGAACGACCTCCCGCAATCGGTCAGGACTGCGGAATCACTTCCAATCTTCCGCAAGAGACTCAAAACCCACCTCTTCAGACTCCACTACCACTGAACACTGTCCATCTAGTCAATCTGTCGTCACCACTGTTTACTTGTTATAAAAAAAATAAAAAACCCACTAACCTTTTCTTTCCCAATGTTACAGGTATGATACGCAGACGCCTGCAATGATGTCTTTTGCTGTTTTACTGCACTGATCTTGTACGCTAACTTTGATTGTTCTCACCTTGTATTAATGCACATCTTGTAAGTCGCTCTGGATAAGAGCGTCTGCTAAATGCTTAAAATGTAAATGTAAAAATGTTCTAACGTGTGATCCGAATCAACCCTTTAAATAGGCCTCCACATGGCCTTCAGCTGTTCATTAGTCCCAATACCTTGACTCCGTTCAGGTGTGACTGTGGCCTGCTGGGAAATGTAGTGTTTCCTGGCTCCCATGTGTTGGAGGCCAGGCAACCATTCCCTGTGGCTGCCACAACATACACACACACGCACTCTTGCTCACACATACACACACATACACACTCACACAAACACACTTAAACATGCAGACACATACACACAGTTTGCACTAGCATTCAGTAAAGACGGTAAACTGGTGAATGAAGACATGAAGCAGGGGACTGGGACTCACAGTAACTAAATAATTAAAACTAATAATGAAAAAATAATGAAACCACTACTTTTACAACTGCTTCAAATGATTTTGTAGATTTTTTATTTTGTAAAACTTTTTAAAACATTTGTATAGTTTAGGAATAAAATTGGATGACCGTAGAGGGATTATGGGCCAGGCCCCGGTGGCCCATATGTGTCACCGTAATACCCCTTCTCTCCTTCTTGTCTGCAGAGTCGAGAAGACAGCCCAGGAAGAGAACGGCCACCAAGTCCAACAGTCTCCACAGCCCTGTCAGGGGAGATTAGCAGGGAGTAGAAAAAGAATGAACAGAAGAAATGTACAAAAAAAATCTAATTAGCAGCGTGCCTCAGGGTGCTGTGAGTGTTGAATATTTCTGTGGGCACAAACATCTACTTCCTGGTGTTAACGGCTGCTGTCATTCCCTAAGGTGTTTAACTCAAATGTCAAGCTTCACAAGTGTACGTACAAAGTGTACAATGTAAGAGGATGAAGGTTTGGCAAATAAATAGTATTGCGATATTTGTATGTCAAAGATCAAAGAGAGGGCCCAGGAGCCAGGATTGCTGTGTTACTTCTCTACCACTGACATGAGATCAGGGACAGACATGGCCAGTTATTTTCCACTGTGAGGCAGCCTTCATTGACAAGGTTACCTGATTCAAATAACAGCTCCATGCGGCAGATAGGGACAGACTGTATGTTGTTCTAATAGGATGGAATTCAGCAATCACAGTTTCACTGGCTTTTAGGCCTTCAGAAGGCAATGTGCACGAAGCCACCTTTATGTGTGTGCGGGCGATTTCTCTATCTCCTTTTGTACGGTGTGCCTACAAAAGGTGCTGTCCGAGGTGTCCTTTGGCTGCAGGGGCAACAATTCCCCTACCGTGCATCCCTGCGAGCTGTAAATAATAAAGTGGATCCCTGTGCCCTCTTCTAAGCTGAGTTTGACAGAAAACAGAGAGCAACCATTTTTAGAGTTTGAGGAAAGGACAGGACACGGTGTGACATGAATTGACATGATCTCGTGCCATCGCTAATCACAGATTTAGACTTATGGGTGCTTAAGTACGCCCTCTTCCCTCCCTCCCTGATGTGACATGCCCTTTTTTCTTTGGGCTGTGTAGGTTCAGTGGGCGGAACCGGAGAAGTTGCTTGTTGAGGTTGTCGAGTTTGAGCATTAGGCCGTTGTGTCTCACCTGGTAGAAACTGTTGGTGCCGTGGAACCCCTACCACTAGAATCTCTAACCACAGAATGGGCACATCCCCAACCACTCTGGTCCACACATTTTCCCACATTCAAACACACATGCACACACACACACATACACACATACACACACACACACGCAGGCAGAGACAGAGAGATAACTTCTAAATTTGTTTTGACACTTTTGATTAAGGGCCATTGAAGGAACACCTGTTTGGCTGGGGAGAACAATGCCCAAGCCCTGAGAAAGATTGATTTTCTCCATTAAAAAGGGGGCCTTTGTCTAAAGCCACGGGGTCCTTTGTTATGCTAACAAGGCATGGAAGATTTCCAATTCAATTTCACCTGAGTGGTGGTCAGCCGCCGTCTCTTTTGTGTGCCGTCCCTCGGGCCCATCCTTGTCTCTCAAACCACCGTTCGGCTGCGCCGTCAGACGGGGGCTAAATTGACAGGTGGCCGGGTACTCTGGCGGTGATATTTGAGGCATAGGCTCCTATTCAATCATGGCAGAGAGTTGTGTGGCTGGAGCTGGCAATGCCGCTCCAGAATTCAGAGTCTTGCTAGGCAAAGAGATTAGAAACAGGGAAAAAAAAGAGAGGAAGAAAAAAGTTCATCCCATTAACTCTGTTTGAAGAGCGAGTCTTTCAGGTGTGATGCTGTCAAGCCAAATCATATGTGCTACCATATATGTTCATACGGTGGGCTCCCAAGCTTTATGATTATATATCAATTTCAAAGAGTGGGCCTCTGTGCCTGCACAGTGCAGTCAGATGAGCCTGCCATACTCAACAATCCCTGACAGAGACATCTGAAACAGAGGATATTTTGCGGTAAACTAGGCAAATTTGTGTAACAGGATTCTTTCCCTGGACATGTAGCAATATTCAAATGTGTTTTGTATTTTTTCATTTAGCAAACGTGAATATTATGAATTGAATGGTACAGTGAATGAATTGATGCATACATGCATGTGCACACACACACACACACTGTAGATAGAGTTAACATTCATGAAATGTCTCATGATTGCTATTTGAGTATCCCCATTGTAATTACAAGTTGGGAAAAAAAGTATGACCAGATTAATTAAATATGCTCACAAATTCAATTCTGAGTTGAAATAAAGGAACATTTTACAGAGCTATACACAACTATGAGATTGACTACACTTCCTGACAGTATTATGTCCATATTAAAATATTAACACATTGGAGAGAGACATTACTGAAGTAAATGCAATGTCTCTTCACAGTCGATCTGGTGATTAAAATAAAGATGGTTTTGTTGAATAGGCCACTATATGTGTTGTGCTCTTGTGGGGACGCAGAACATGATTTTACGTGACTTGGTTATGAATTGCGACACCATTATTACTTTGGTTTTTAATATAAATGCAACGGAAAGAATGGGTGTTCGTTCACTTAGGCACCGGCAAATTATTTTAAAGCAGCCATGACAATAAAATATAATTGTATTCCTGGCCTTTGGCCCCCCAGGGTTTAATTTGCTGAATTCAAAATATTGTAGACTGCAACGTTAAAGCACATCTAGCGCTGCTTGCTGAGAAAACACTTCTAACACACCTACACCTTTGCCAGGAGAAAAACGTGAGAACTGTATGTTTTTGAAAATTAACACTAAGGAAAGTGTTTTGTCAGTGGCCCTTGTATGTCTGATTGAAATGATAAAGCTGTGATAGAATGAAGTGTCACAATATCCAGTAGGTCTATGACAGCAAAAATTACCCCAGAAATTCAATTTATTGTGTAATGTTTACCAGTGTTTCACATTGGATTGAAGGTTGTCGTTTCAACTTGAGGAGGAGACATGATGTAACAGTCTATTTTTCAGAGTGAGCCCTGCAACTGGCCAGCTGTTATGTATGTGTGGGGAATTGTGGGTCAGAGGATTCTCCTAGGAGTGAGGGTTGTTGATATTTTTGTTCATTAGGTTTTTTTTCAATACATGAAGGTGACTTGCAAACCTGGAGAAAAAAGAAGGTGTTTTTGGCTGGTTATGTCAACATCATACCCAATTCCTTAATGCAGGATGCAAAAACTTTACAACTGCAGGTTGATTGCCTTAGCAAATACTTCCTAATACAATGTAATATAGAAGGAGTATAGATGTGTGTTTCTACTTCATGGACCCCTAAACCACAGTTCCAGTAATAGATAATGGTATAAAAACAAACAAAACAAACAGATAAAACAAACCCTGGCCCGACCCTTCGCAGAAGGCCGAGCACCAAACCCCAAAACTCCCCTGTGAAGGGGCATTCCCAGAAGGCCTGGGGCACAGAGCGCTCGCAGAACAGCTGTGTCGGTGCAAGACCTCTCGTACTGGCAGACGCCCCAGAGCTCATCGCCAGTGGAGGTCGCACACCGCTGCCGGGGCACCACCTCCACTCACCCTGCCCCACCTGACTCTAACGGGCACCCCAGAGGGAGACACCACCTGACGACAGGCCAGCCTCACGTACAGGGCCCTGTGATCTAGAGCCTCCCCACGTGAGACCGAGGGAGGGCACTGACGAAAGAACCTTGCCACTGCCTCGTAGGCCGGGGACCTAACGTCCGCCCGGGGCACCACATGCATTAGCGCTACCAAGTGCCTAAAAAACCCCGCCAGGTAGTATCTGGTGAGGAAAAAGCACTTGTGCGGTGCCTGCTCCAGGAACACTCTACTGGCGAAGCTGGTGTAGAGCACGTCCAGCTTCAGCGCTACCCGTGGACACCCCCGCCACCGGAGCGTACATCAGCTCCAGTCTCACATACATCAGGTCCCACCCAGGGGCATGACCGTCCCTAAGGGACAGCAATGCCTCCCGCACTTCCTCCAGGGTCACGTCAGCCTCCATGGACCATGCCTCCTCGCCCCCCAGCCGAGCCGAGACGCAGTCCAGGAGGTACGCCTCCGCCGCAGGATCACCGACTGAAGAGCTCGGCGTAGTACGCCTCTGCCACAGCCAACATCGCCAGCCCTTCAGTCAGGGTGCCATCCGCCCTCCTCAACCCTGTGATGGCGGAGGCATCCCGATGCGCCCTGGAGGCCTTGAAGAAGTAGGCCGCGGGCCTCTCTCCCTCCTCCAGCTCACAGAGCCGAGGCTGGAAAGCCAGGGCCTTCGCCCTTGCCAGCAGCCCCCTGAGCCGCTCCTTGGCGCCCTCATATACGGCCCAGTCCACTGGTTCCGCGCGGTTGAAGCGTCCGTGGAGATAGGCCAGAGATGCCGTCCACTTGGCCAGAATCGCCGGCAGAAGTTGGCGAAACGGCTCTTTGCTGCCTCCCACCATTCCACCACCGAAGTGAACAAAGACCGTAATGTACGGACAGAGCCATGAAAGCTTTTACAAAGGCGTCGGAACCCAGCAGTGACGTGTTCAGACACCAGAAACCTGGTTCCCACTTTGGCCTGTCCATGGGAAGGGAGACCCGCAGCATGTCGTGGTCTGACGCCCACGAGGGGAGAAGCACGCACGACATACCACTTATCCCCCCGGCCCCGAAGATGTAATCCAGGCAGCTCACGGTCCCCCTGGAGTTACGCCATGTGAAGCCAGCATTGGACAGGTGCAACACCCTGAAAGCGTCCACCAGGGAAAAGTTCTTCATGACCTCTGCGAGCGCTCTGGCAGAGTAATCAATGCCGCCTTCGCCCACCCCATCCCTTCCGTCCAAACAAACATTAAAATCCCCGTCCAGTATCAGGGATCGCGTGGTTGAGAGACATCCGGGTAGGTCCCGGAAAACCTCCAACCTGCGGCCCCTCTGGACGGGGGTGTACACAATCACACGAAAATAAACTTAATTAAAACAAAAATCTATGTGCATAACTCATCCCGCCACCGTGCCCACCACCTCCTCAACGACAAAAGAGGGCCCCCCTAAATAAAAGCTGTCAAAAGCAGCACTTATGTCAAGGAGCACTAGAATAGAAACACAACCAGTATCCAATGCTAACAGTAAGTCATTTACAACTTTAGTGCCGTCTCAGTGCTATGGTTTGGTCTAAAACCTGATTGTAGTGTTTCATACAGATTATTAGTTTTTAGGAAAGCAGTTAATTGTTGAGCTACATATTTCTGTAAAATTTTGGAGAAAAAGGGAAGATTTGAAACGGGCCTATAGTTCTTCAGATTAACAGGATCAAGATTTAGTTTCTTTAGAAGAGGCTTGATTACTGCCACTTTTAAAGACTTAGGTACGCAACTCAATAATAGGGATGTATTTATGATATCTAACATGGGCTGGCCTAGCACAGGCAAAAGCTCTTTAATAAGCTTTGTTGGTATGGGGTCTAACAGACATGTAGATGATTTGGAGGACATAACCAGTTTACTAAATTTGTCCAGATCCAAGGGAGTGAAAAACTCAAGGGTCTCTACGCAACCCTGCTCCTGATAGCCCTGTGCCATCCCGGGAGTAGGAGTGCTAGATATTGGAGTCATTTTCATAATTTGTTCTCTGATTGTCTCAATCTCATCAGTAAACGAGTTCATGAAGTCATTAGAATTATAGTTAGAAGGATAACTGCTGTAATCTGAAGACAGATTTTTTTGTCAGTTTAGCTACCATGTTAATTAGAAATCTTGGGTTGTTTTTATTCTAGTCAATTAATTTAGAGAAGTATGATGACCTAGCTGTAGTAAGGGCGTGCTTGTATTCTATGAGGCTGTCCTTCCAAGCAGAGCGAAAAACCTGTAAATTGGTAGAGTGCCATCTGCGTTCTAATTTCCTGGAAACTTGTTTAAGGGCACGGGTATGGCCAGTAAACCAGGGTGCAAGTTTCTTTTGACTGCATTTTTCCAGCTGCAGCCATTCTCCCAACCAGCTGTCTCCCATTTCGTAATCAGAGGATGCTGCATAAAGGGAGAAACAAACACAGCCTAGGAGAGGAGCGTCGGAACCAAGTCAGCCGACATTATGCTTTTCCCGGTTTCTCTCGTTTTTGTCAGCCCCTTGCAATCAACTGCGTGCATGGTGACACCCGGAAGGTGTCCGCAGTCAAGCTCCGGCTAGACTCGGACCTGGGTGCCTGGACCGTGCGTGCGGGACTAATGGAAGGCCTCCGCGCACCACACCTCATTGGGCGGAACTGCCCAGGGTTCGAACGGCTATATGCAGCTGCCAGCCAGGCCCTACACCCCGCCAAAAAGCCTTGCCCTCCATCATGTCTGTCACTAAACGAGGTGAGTTCGCCCACGGAGTGCTCTCACTGGTCCCGGGACACGGCCCCTTTCAGCCCTGGCAGGAGAGACCGGCGCCTCAACCCAGGACGGTGACCAGGACAGCACACAGTGAGACGGGGAATGTGAGTTGATATGTCCAGACCTCCTTGCTTCACCTGACCTCTCTCCCCTTCTCCAGGGCCAGTTCGGCCAAGCACAGTGGGAAGACGCCAACCTCGCCCAGCCCAAGAGGAACATAAAGGAGCAGGATGGTGTGTACCAGGGTGCGGCACGTCCCTCCCTGCCTTATTTTGCCTTTCAGTGCGACCTTTTGTAGCAGATCACTCTGCACCAAGGAGAAGAGTGCTTGCAGTTGCTTGTGCCCCGATCCTACATACCTGCTGTGCTCGAGCTGGCCCATAGCCACATCCAGGGAGCACACCTGGGCGCTGATAAAACCCGGGACCAGATCCTGCAACGATCCTTCTGGCCGGGAATCTACACCACTGTGGCCGCTTACTGCCGAGGCAGCCCCACCTGTCAGAAAACCTCTCCAGTACGGCCCCCACCAGCACTGCTTATTCCCTTGCCAATCATTGACATTCCCTTTGAGGGGATTGGCATGGATTTAGTGGGGCCCTTGCCATGGTCAGGGAGGGGACATCAGCATCTCCTGGTGGTGGTCGACTATGCAACACAGTACCCAGAAGCGGTGTCGCGACCGTCAAAGCCATCGCCCGAGACCTGGTGTTGCTCTTCTACCAAGTTGGCTTCCCTAAGGAAATACTGATGGACCAGGGGACCCCCTTCATGTCCCGGTTGATGCGTGAGCTGTACCGCCTCTTCCATTTTCCAAAACCCCTCCGTACTTCCATTTACCATCCACAGACTGATGGGCGGCTGGTGGAGCGCTTTAATCAGACTTTAAAGTGCATGCTCAAATGGGTGGCCGGAGCAGATCTGCGGAACTGGGACTAACTGCTGCCCTATGTACTGTTCGCCATCCGGGAAGTACCCCAGACTTCTCCGTTTGAGCTGTTGTATGCCCGCCAGCCCCGGGGTCTCCTGGATATTGCCCGGGAAGCCTGGGAGGAGCAACCGTCACAGCACTGAACCCTGGTAGAACACATGGTTGGGATGAAGCAGAAGATGCTGCAATGCTGATTGTGCATGAACACATGGAAGCTTCCTAACAGGCTCAACAACACACGTACAATCAGCTAGCCCAACCTTGCACCTTCCAGCGGGGCGACCAGGTTTTGGTGCTTCTCCCGACCACCGAGAGCAAGTTTCTGGTCACATGGGAGGGGCTATATGAAGTATTGGAGCGGGTAGAGCCAGTGAATGCCTGACCATCGGAGAGAATAGATCATGCACATTAACCTTTTGAAGAGGTGGGTCCCGAGGGAAGCCTTGTATTCCTTTATCTCTCCAGATGTCCCTGGCGAAGCAGCGTGTGACCTGGTACAGTACGGACCGGACCTGACCCCCCACCAACACCAGGCAGTGCGGGAACTCATTGACCAAAGCCAGGACGTGTTCTCCCAACTTCCAGGTCGCACATAGCTGATCCGCCATCACATCCGGACAGCGCTGGGGACGAAGGTGGACATTTGCCCCTACCGCATTCCTGAGGCCCGCCGTGAAGCCATCTGGTCCGAAATCAGACAGATGCTGGACCTTGGAGTGATTGAGCCTTCACGCAGCGCCTGGTCGAGCCTGGTGGTGTTGGTACCCAAGCCAGACGGTATGTTACTGTGGAGGGCGTCGGTCTCGGCAACATGGGAGTGGCAGGGTTGCCTTTGTTTTCCCATGTTGTGGAGGTCTTTGGAACAGTGAGACTTTCCGGGGGCAGGTTTGACAGTCTCGCAGAGTGTGAGAGTGTGAACTGTTGCCCGGAAGGTTGTTCCAAAGGCTATAATTTATTTAATTATTATTTCATTGGTGTTGATTGGTGTGGAGGGTAAGTGATTATTCACTTACCTGTTTGTGTGTGAGAATATGAGTGGGTGTGGTTTGTCAATTGTTTGGTGTTTTGTGATTAGGTGTATGAATCATAGACAGGTGATTGCCTCACGAGTCCCACCTGAGCCAGGCAGAAAGTACGCTTATTTAAGAGCAGGTGGGGCGAGTGCGGGATCAGTTAGTCTTGTCATTCATGTGTGTGTATTGAGTTGTTAATCTTGTCATTTATGGGTCTGTGAGCGTGTTTGTGCGCGTGCACATGTGTCTTGTATGATGTAGTGTTGTCTTCGTGTGTGTCCCCCGCAAGGGGGTTTCCGTGTCAGAGGACGTGGAGTCTGTGGAGTTTATGTTGAGTTCTGTGTGCGTTTGTCGAAAGTGGCTGAGTAGAGTGCTTCCTGTGTGTGTGGGAAAGAGAGAGAGAGGGCGCACTGGAAGAGTGTCCGCCTCTCTCCCTCGGTGTGATTGGCAGAGAACTTCTGGACAATGGCCCAAGAACTCTCACTGAAAGAGTGGAGAGTGTCTCGGGCTGGTTGCCAGAGAACTCACTGTGATGAGGGCAAGGGTCTCTGTGTGTTTGGGTCAAAAGACAACTCACTGAAAAGTTTGAGTGTCTCTGTGTGCATGGGTTTGGGAACCACTTGAAAAGTCACTGAATGTGTGTGTGCCTGGTGGGGTTGTGGTGGAACTCTGGACTGAAGAGGTGCGGTGTCCTCTTGAGAGGTGTGATGAGTGTGCATAGGGACAGGGTGTAGAGTTCTACCCTGTCCCGTTACATGTTGATGCCTGTTAAATTGAATGGATGGGAGTGGTGTGAAAAGCCGCTGATTGTCTGTGTTCGTTGTGTGTTCCCCGAAAGGGGATTCCCCCCTTTCATGTAGTTTTGTTTATTTTAGTTTGTTATTTTAGTTAATAGTTTTTGCCTGAAAGCTTCGCGGCGAGTAGGTTGAAGACTTTGTGTTTGTGTTTGTTTTATTTAACCTGCTCTCCTGCTGTTTCTCTCTCCCGCGTCTGGAAGAGAGGCGGGACAAAAATTCAGATCCGGTCCGTAGACTGGCAAACCCAACTCCTCTGCCAGTTCTTACCATCGGCTGCTCTGCTCCAGTCCAGGGATTGTCACGTGGCGTGTGAAATTTAAGGTTTTGCAACAACTTTAGGAAGCTAAACCTATTGTCTGAGTTTGACAGCTACCCCATGCCCCGGGCCGAAAACGGCAGCTTCCAGTAGAAGCTTCTACCCTTCGGGCTGCATGGGGTTCCGGCGATATTCCAGAGGCTCATGGATCATGTGCTGAGACCCCACCAGGAATATGCCACCGCATATCTTGATGACGTGGTGATCCATGGCTGCTCCTGGGATGAACATGTGGAGCGGTTTAGCAGGGTCGTCCGGGGGCCGCATTGGACATTTGTTAATTAAGTCGTGTGACTACGGTCTTTTTCTGAGTTGTCTTTTTCGTTCTGTAATAAATGCTTTTGTTTGATTATTCATGCCATGAGTGAATCTGTCTCACACCCGATCTATTGGCCACGTCTTCCCCAGGCTTTTTCCCTCCACTAACTGTGACCTCAGCCCAGTTGAACATATAGGCTCCTGCATATATGCATATGCACTGGGAGTGCAATGATGTGGCAAGTTTTTGGAAGCAGGTGAACTCAGATGTCTTGGGAGTTGATAAACCGTGTTCACCCACAGTCATGGCCTTAAACGATATGCCAGCATTGGAGTTGCCACGTTCCAACAGTCATGTAATGTTAGCAGGCCTGACTGCAGCTAAGAAGATCCTTGCACTGCGTTGACAACCACCACCCATACTCACACACTCACAATGGATTAACATTTTCCTTGATGTAATCAATATGGAGCTTCCTGTAGCAAGAATGCATGGTGGCAGTGAGAAAGCCATTATGTCTTAAGCATGCATTGAAATGAGAGATTTGTTGTTGTGACCTAACTGTTTTTGTTTCTCTCTGACTCTCATTTTCCATATTTGTAACATTATGTTCTCGAGATCTGTAGGGGGATGGGTGGGTGGTCACCACTGGGAGGATATGGGGGGTGGAGGGTGGATACCCGCTGGGTGACGGTGGCGGGGGTGGGGGTGGGGGGGAGGATAGGGGCGTTTGTAAAATGTATAATACTACAAAATGTATCTTCTGTTTTCTCCTTGATTACAATAAAACATTGATAAAAGAAAATGCTTCTGGTGACGTGAGTCTGTGTGTGCATAAAAACATACATTATACAATAATAAAACAGTCACACCATATAAATAAATAAGTATGGCCTAAGGTTTTATGAAGTGCTTTACATTAACTTATCTTACAAATGACAAGTAACACATACTGTATGAGACCTTATTAAGCCTGGACCGTTAATTAGGAATAAATGCATTAGTATCCTCTGTAATCTGGCTTTAAAAGAAGCAGTAGACTGTTAAAATTGAGCTATCTAAGCTTTCTCTGAGGCCTTCTTCCTTCTTCCTCTGTGTTTACACGCTTACCTCGTGCGACAAACATGTTTAAATAAAACAGACATCCTCTTCACAAATGTAATAAAATAAAATAAAATAAAATTTGTTAACAATGCCTCTCGGCCTGAAATATTTGGTGCATATCGAACTCCCCCACACAAAAAAACAAAAAAACATTTATTTTGCTGTGAGTCTAAAGTATTCAATATGTAACATTTTTCATGTTGGCTCTGATTACACAGCTGCCAATCGCAGGGGCAAGATTTTCCTGGTCAGTGTCCCAGTTTCTTTGCTATGAATCTACTGCACTGCCAGGGGGGATGATTTGGAGTGTGAAAAGCGGAATCACAGCTATCCTCTCTAGCCCACAGTCACATCTTTTATTAACGTTTCTGACGGTGTGATGGCGTGGCAGCTTCTTTTTTTCTCTGCCTTTCTTTTTTCATTTTTTTCATTTGGCAGATCTCAGCGTGGTTTGACATTTATGGAAGTGATTCAATTCCCACTTCTTAAATCTATCTGGGTGAAGGCCCAACAGTAAAAGAGTGGAAGGGTGATGGGACACAAAATGCAAGTACTTTTTTGTTTATAACACAGTTTTAATTATGATTTTATAACTGCACCATATTATAAACAGCTACCCATACATTTACTGTCTGCAGCTAAATTACCATTAGAAAAAAACACACTATGGATACACACAATGGGCTTGGGAGGTACAGCAGTGAGCCTGCAGTGTAGTATGATAAATAAGGCAAATATTGATATGTAAATGATATAAATAAGGGTGCCATTCGTGGATTAATGGCAGCATTTCCAGAATCTTTGCATCCTACCTCATTTCTACCTCATTATATCTTTCATTTTGGAAGATATAAATTGGATAAATGTCTGCTTCATGACAAAATCTTTGAGGAGTTCTAATTGTCATTACTATTATTGCTATTACTCACAGATGGGCAATAGCAGCAGGAGGAGGAAGACAAAAGAAGACGAAAGGAAATAACTAATCTGCCTCTTCCTCCTCTCTGTCTATCTACACTGCAGTGGGCTGCCTCCATTCCATCCCCTCCTTTCCATTGTGAACACTCATCTGAATTATGATCAAAGCCACCACAAAATCAAATTAGCCTTGTTTTTGCTCCTCTGCAATCGACTGGAAATTGTTTTGGTTTGCTCACTCCTTGCTTGCTTTTGGACCTATGAAAGCTAGTGTTTTTTCATGGCTTTCATGGTCAAAATGAATTATTCCCACATCCAAGTGCAGAACAAATAACTGTGAAGAGGCAACTGGTAAGTAACACATTAGAGACATTAGAAAACCATACTCTTACATGAATAATAATTAAATAATCAGAATATGATTTAAATTTCAATGGCTTTAAGTAGAGATACTGAAACATCAACCTGTTTTTATTTAGGTTTTTATTTAGGATATACAAATGCATAATCCTTTCATTGGATTACATAATGTTTTATTTCTTTCATTTAGTAATGTCTAAAGAAAAGTATATATTTTTTTTAATGGTTATTGTTGGCACTGACATACACTGGAAATTAATGCATAATAATGAGAATAAGCCATTCAACCCATCCATTAACTTGCTTGCATATGATCTAGAGTGAATTTATCAATGTGTTAAGCAGAGTTGCCAAGTCTACATTCATTTGCCAAATTGGTCTTCTTTTTCCAGCTGGACATGGATTTCTTTTTTGTCGTCATGGGTTTTAAATTTGTCCTTCCAACATTTTTCTAGCATATCACAGCACACCCACTGGGTTACAATGTCAGATAACCACCCTCATAAATATTTATCACTGCCTTATAAAATAAATATAAATATCCAACATTAAACACAGTGACCTACAGTCAAATTTATAATTTCTATGTTTTTTTATAATTACTTTTGTATTTATAGGTATTTATCATTTCCACAACAATGTGTGACATGGCATATTCATACAATGTGCCGACTGTGCCCTTGAGAGTGTCTTCCTGCCTTTTCAGAAGCATCTGATTAGAGCGGGTGTTGTGGAGATCTGCATATTTTTTATATCATATGGAAGCATAAGCGCGGGAAGTGGGGGTGCTGCGGGTGTCACTTGCTGTCATGAACAGTTTTCTTATATAGTGTAAGTATATTATATTTACAACTGTTTTCTAACCAAAGCCAATCAGAAGAGAGCTCGCGAGTGGAGAAAAAACATGCACACTAAGGTCCATGCCATGGAACAGTGCTGGCGAAGACATGCTGCAAAAAGTAATTTTGTTTCCATTCAAGGACTATGCTGTTCTTAATTTTTTTTAAAGAGTTGCAATTTGCAAGACGTGGTGTGAAAATCACAGACAGATTGTTAGGAGGTGGACTAAGTGAACCCAAGTGCAGAGAACGAGACGGAGGCAAAGATGGTTTGGTAACAATGATAGATCTTTACTAGTGATGAGAACAATAAAACAACAAAACACTGAAGAACAAAAAGAACACAGAGAAAATAACTGGGAGACGAAGCTCCAAAAAACTAACTAATAAAACTAACTACACAAGTACAAACTCGAAAACAAACTAGAAAATGTAGCACAAAGAAACCAAACAAAACAAGGAACAATGAGACTAGAGAAACACTCGAGCATAACAATTCAGGAAAATAGGTGAGAACAATCTCAAGACTGAACTGAAACAAGGAAACACACAACTTAAGTAGGGGGGAACTAACCAGACACAGGTGACATTACTGAAACTAATAACCAAAAACAATCAGGGACAACGAGGCACAGATGGAAACACTAAAACAATGAATCAATAAACAATTAACAAATCATGGGACAATAAACTCAATTAAACAATTAACTCAATACATGAGACTAAAACAGAGCAAAGCAACTAAAAAGGTCACAAATAACGACATCTAGTGGCAGACCCTCACACGGCTATGCAACAACCTCAAACTTTGTACGCTATTTAAAAATACATAAAAAAAATTAAGACTAAGACTAAGAGGCTATTAGCTAGCTAGCAAACTTGCTAAGTAGCCAATTAGCCTCCAACACTACTAGCCCTAGTGCTGTGATTATAATCTACTCATGCTTAACTAATGTATGCATCATTCTCGACTAGGGTTGCCAACTTTCTATCATCCAAATACGGCACAGAATGCAGGCGGGGCACACGGGACGAAGTGGGTATGGTGTTGTACGGATGTAAATCAACACATACTATATATTGTAACAGCGACTGCTAAAGAAAGACTCAGGAAAGTTTGTTTTTCCATGATCGTGCTACCAGTTTTACTACAACAAACTTTATAGACGCAGGGCACAACTAAGATTATGAGGAGCTCACGGATGTCACTTATTAGACGTACAAACACAGTCACTGTTACAACACTAATCCACTCAATGACACAAGAGGTGATGGGGAACTGGCACACAAGGAATAATGGGAGACTAAATACATAACAATAACAATGGCAGCACCCAGGCTTACTTAGCATACGATGTGGCTAGGCTAACATTCATTACTACTGAACTTATTCACACCGTTACAATATGATGGGATTCTATTTTGATGTCTGACTGGTATTTTGTTATACGGGACAAGGAACACCCCATACAGGATGAACCAAATTCGGCCCAAAAACGGGACATCCCGGCTAATACGGGACAGTTGGCAACCCTATTCTCGACACACCCAATAGTAAGAGAGTGAGGAAATAAAAACAACTAACGTTATGATGATGCATTTGTCATTTAAGATACACATATTTTTTCTACCCGAAATAGATATTTCTATGTTTTTCACGGGTAGGTGCGAAATTCATAACTGAAACTGAACTAACTTATCTGCCAGACCAGCAAGTTAATCGCACGTCGGGACAGGGGTCTTCTATTTTGGACCTAGGTTTAGTGCCACATTTACATTTGACATTTTATGAATTGAGCAGACTCTTTTATCCAAAGCAACTTACAAACACTGGCATAGTCAAATTTCCTGAGGTCGCAACTTGGGGCCCCTCCCATTAAGCTACAACATCATTTTTTTTATAAACACTTTAGCTATACGCATAAAACAGGTTCAGGTTCACTTAATGTGTTTATTCACAATGAATGGCATGAAACACCAATACAACAGTAGGGCACATTTAAGTTTGATTAAACAGATCATAAGCATGGGGTATGGGCTAGCTTCTCTAATTTCTCTGGCTATTTTAATTCTAATGTACATAAGGACACCCACACTGGCTGCAGGCTAGACAGACATTTGCATGATGTGTACTCAAGAACGAATGTTGTCATTTATTCAAATGTTTTTCTGGGAATGCAAGGAATCTGTTGACACGTAGGACACAGTGGTGGGCCGTCAGGGCCTGCAAGGCCTTCTCTGCTGGCCTAAAAAATATCTGAATCACAGACTGATGTTAATTATATTTTGTCCATGAATACTTATTAAATAATTCCAAATGGTCTGTTCGCTTCCTTTCATAGCTGTTCCCCTGGTTGCGCTGCATCCAGACGTGTATTTTCATATTAAAGCATTTAACCAATCACATTCAGCCATCATTTGTTGCCAGGGTCAAATAAATCTGCCTGGAGGCCTTCACAATCCGTTCTGAAGGCCCTGTAGCATAAAATAAGTGTTGATCAAACTGTTGCTTCAACCAATCAAATTTTGAGTTGGGGACACGAAGGCCTTCTAGAAGGCCTAGGTAATGTCAGCGTATTCGCACCCTTTGATTTGATAGTCAGAGAGTGTCTGACTATGATGTAATGTGATTGGTTAAATGCTTTAATATGAAAATACACGTCTGGATGCAGCGCAACCAGGGGAACAGCTATGAAAGGAAGCGAACAGACCATTTGGAATTATTTAATAAGTATTCATGGACAAAATATAATTAACATCAGTCCCGTGGAAAACAGGACTCTTGTGTTCCCTTCACCTGACCTAATTAAGTTAGCATAATAGGTACATTTTGCAGTGGAGAAAGCATCTTTGTAGTTCAGTATGTGACTGGTATACATATCTTTGTGAACAACAAGGCCAGTTTTCACATAAAGGCGTTCCAGGCGTCGACCTTTAGCTTTAAACTGGCGTAGCTCAGGTGTAATCCACGGTGCAGAATGGGTAATGGAGACAGAGCAGGTTTTTAACGGTGCATGGGCATTTAAAAGACTATGGAGTTCATCATTGTAGAATGAGACCAGTTCGTCAAGAGTGGATAAATGTTCTATGCTTGGGAGGTTATTGATTCCACTGGATAGAGCAGATAAATCAATATTCTTAATGTTACGAAATGAGATGGGACGTGACAGATTTGTTTTAGGTGATTTTAGGTTGATATTGAAAGATACAAATACAGCATGCGTTCCGGGCGAGAGGCAGGAATACACCCTGGACAGGTCGCCAATCCATCGCAGGGCAACATCCCTGTATTTCAATGCCATTTATAAGTTTATTTTTATAAACAACATTTTATAAAACATTCATGATCTATGTGAACTTAATGTACTACTAACTATTACAAGGGAAAATACCATTCTGTTGGTATTATAAAGTTAAAATACACATTAGCACATTAGACTCGAAACCCAAAGTTATGGACTTGTGACTTGACCTGATCACTGTAACTTGGGACATGACTTAGGATGTGCCTATCTTTACTTGGGACTTTAATGTCAAGACCTGAGACTTACTTGTGACTTTTCATATTCGTGAAATTACTTTACATGGATTATTTTTGAGTGGGCATTTGGCCATTTACTTTATAAAAGTTTTCCAATCCTCATTTTGAGTTGTGTGGAGTCATTTTACGGTCTTTGACTTTGCACAACCCAGTGTATATACTGTATATATTCATACACATGTACTGTATATATATATACACACACAAGCTAATGCATATGCATATCTGTGCAAATAATTTTGTATAAACACACTCGCATGGGCCACTCATGGCTAAGCTGATTCTGGGAGAATTTTCATGACGTACCGGCGGTGTATATCCCCTACTCTCCCAACCCCCCCAGGGGCGGTCGCTTATTGGCATGTAATAAGATCCGGATGTCGCGTCGTCAATATGGTAGCAAACATGGCGGAGTAAGTGGCTGATCCTGTGGGAGATGAGCAACCTAATCCCCCCTCAGCCCTGCAGAGATTTGCTCAGGCTACGGTTTATTATCCAAGCTTGGCTTACACCCTCCACCACTTATACTGAGAACCAAAAGGCACAGAGGGAAGAGGAGGCAGAGGCTTTCGGAAATCGACAGGGAGAATTTAGGGACTAAAAATATACACTGTGCAGAGTGCTGTGGAATTATCCTCCTGGGTGCCGGGAGATTAAAGGCGATAATCTCTCCTTCCATCCTTTAAATTTTGGACGGCTAAGCTTTGGAATTGCTCACCGCGACTTGTTAACAGCATTTCTTTTTAATTTCTGAAAAAATATATATATATATTGCCCTTCTTTTTATTTTTTAATCTCTGAAATTGTGTGCAATCATTTTATATGAAAAAAATCCATGCCCATACACCAAATACAGGTTTTATGATACATTTGTTTTGTTTACGTATTTAATGCAACACAATGGAACTCTATAAAGATCCTGAGGAAATTCCCAAGTGGATCTCCCTTCAGCTTTGAGATTTTTGACGACGTCCCCTTCTAAACAAAGTATCACTGGACCCCAGTCCTCATGGATTCCTTGTTGTACTCTGGCAAGTCCAGAGGTATCTCTGGGGTACAGTAACCAGTTATTTGCTTATTCAGGTCAGAGAACCTAGACTGGTGATCTAATAGGGCATCATTCACAATTATAAGCAGGGTGTGGACATGATAAATGCCCTGATATTTCTATAATACAGGAGAAATGACCAAATTCAACACCAGGTTTTGGATAGGCTGATACCAATACAGATAATTTGTTATTTATTGTCATATTTGTGCCCTGGCAAAATAATAATACTTTTCAATTAGCACAAATTCAATCATACAAATGTATGAAACCGCTTTTATTATAACATTCGTTCACATACTCGTACTGTGCTACATGTCTTACTTGTAAATGGATGATCAGATTTGATGTATGAAAATCCTTGCTTGAGTGAAACAATGACCAGGAGACTGGACCCAAGTGCAGAGATGAGGCAGGAAGCAGGAATCCAAAACAATCACAAGTTTTAATAAAACAATAAAGGATTTGAACACAAAACAAACACTGAGAAAATAAACAAACTCAACGTTAAATAACAAACCAGAGATGATCAAAGAACACTAAAGCCAGTGCTTGAAATGGCAAGATGAATACAGACGAAGGCAACAGTAGGTACACACATAGACAAAGCACACTTCACAGAAAACAGACAACTTAAATAATGAATTAAATGAGACACAGGTGAAAACACTAAGACAATAATCCACTCAAACAATCAGGTGAAATAATTCAATTATCAACTGCGGCAAATTTACAAATGTCGATGATTGCGGTTAGGCTATAAAATTGTTGTGTGGAGGAGAATAATTTCTGCATTCATTTTGGCCTTTTTCCATCCGTAACACACAACACACCAACACAGCCAATCACAGCCAGCCTTGATATGAAGTGCAAGTTCACTGTAGTGAAGCCAGAGGGAATCGTCATCAAAGTGCCAAACTTGGAGCTAGCGACGCATAGAGTGAATTTGTTCAGTCAGTAAACCCATTAACTAGAGTTGGCCCAGACAAAGCATGACTACGAGATTGAAGACGAACCAAGTTTAGTCCCTAAGAAAGGCTGCATGTCAGTTGCGTGGGGTTACTTTGGTTACAAATGAGCTGACAAAGACCAGAAATTAGGTGTGTTCTGCAAGTACTGTAACAAAGCGGTCCTGGCGGCAGACGGAAATACATCTAATCTGTTCCATCATTTGAGAAGTTATCACAAAAAGGAATATGAAGAATGTATGGTGAAAAAAAGAGAGGCAGAGGCAAGCAAAAAATCATATGCAGATGCGAAAAGGCAGCCATATATACACCGATCAGCCACAACATTAAAACCACTGACAGGTGAAGTGAATAACATTGATCATCTCGTTACAATGGCGCCTGTCAAGGGGTGGGATATATTAGGCAGCAAGTGAACAGTCAGTTCTTGAAGTTGATGTGTTGGAAGCAGGAAAAATGGGCAAGCGTAAGGATCTGAGCGATGGCCGGGTGCGTGTGCGTTGTTTACCTGGGGAAGAGATGGCACCAGGATGCACTATGGGAAGAAGGCAAGCCGGCAGAGGCAATGTGATGCTCTGGGCAATGTTCTTCTGGGAAACCTTGGGTCCTGGCATTCATGTGGATGTTACTTTGACACATACCACCTACCTAAACATTGTTGCAGACTAAATACACCCCTTCGTGGCAACGGTATTCACTGATGTCAGTGGCCTCTTTCAGCAGGAAAATGAGCCCTGCCACACTGCAAAAATTGTTCAGGAATGGTTTTAGGAACATGACAAAGAGTTCAAGGTGTTGACTTGGCCTCCAAATTCCCCAGATCTGTGGGATGTGCTGGACCAACAAGTCCGATCCATGGAGGTATCACCTTGCAACTTACAGGACTTAAAGGATCTGCTGCTAATGTCTTGGTGCCAGATACCACAGGACAGCTTCAGAGGTCTTGTGGAGTCCATGCCTCGGCGGGTCAGAGCTGTTTTGGTGGCACGAGGGGGACCTACACAATATTTTGGCAGGTGGTTTTAATGTTGTGGCTGATGGGTGTATATATATATATACATATATATATATATATATATATATATATATATATATATATATATATATACACATTTCTGTATTTGTTTATATATATATATGTATATACTATCATATATAGTGTCATAAATTATTCTAGATGCCATTAGCGTTATTAAACTACTACTGGTGTGACAAGTATTTGTTATAATATTTATTTATTTTCATTTTAGTCCTTATGTAGTCCTTATGTTTTATGTCTGCTGTAACTTAATACACTTAACATAATTCCCCTTGTGTGATAGTTTTTTTTGTACTGTGCTATTAGTGTTTGTGTTCTCTTGTTTAACCTCCTCCCTTCTTTTCTGTTAACTGCCCTGTGATGCTGGGAGGGGAGAGGGCTGCGCCTCCCTTTTGGCTGCTGTCAGGTGTTCCTGTTCCCTCCTACAGCCTGGAGAGTACTACTTGGACAGCAAGTGGCCTTACTTACAAGCAGGCTCACCTGAGGCTGATTGTGGGTGTTGTGGAGTGGTGGTCAGCATTGTGGGGCCTCAGGATTTTGGCAGCAAAAACAAAGTTTGCCGTTTTTGGTAGGAGGCGGAAGTTGGGGTCTGTCGCTCTGTCCCTGTACGGATTGCTGTAGAGGGTGCAGGTATATCGGTTTTTAGGCATGTGGTTTGATGAGAGACTGACTCTGTATAACTGTCATTGGGTGCTATAGGCCTCCTTCTGCCTTACTCACTGCGTTGCAGTCCTTAAGTCAACTTTTATCTTGGCTCAACTACAGTGAAATTATTTTAGCTGGCGATCTGAACTGGGATTGGCTTAACCCAGTATCTGATGATTTTAAATCTCTTTGTGATTCCATGAACCTTACACAGTTGATTAACTCCCCCACGCGCCCAAATCTTAAATGCCCTGATAAGTCCACTCTAATTGATGTGATTCTGACAAATGTTCCACATAAATCTTCAGCTATTGGTATTTTCTGCAACGATATAAGTGACCACTGTGTTATTGCCACCGTCAGGAACACTAAGGTCCCTAAAACAAAACCATGCTTAATTTGTAAGAGAAATCTTAAACATTTTAATGAGCAGGGGTTTTATCATGATTTGTTTAATTTTAATTGGAGTAGAATTGAGCTGATCCCTGATGTTGAGATAGCCTGGTCATTTTTTAATGATGGGTTTTGCCAAATCATGAATAAGCACGCCCCTTTTAGGAGATCAAGAGTTAAAGGGAGGGATAACCCTTGGTTTTCCACTGATCTTTTGGATGTTATTCATGAGCGCAACACAGCTTGGGCTAAGGCAAGGTCGACGGGTTCTAACACTGACTGGCTTGTTTTTAGACAATTGAGAAACAAGTGCTCTTCTCTAATCAAAAAAAGCCAAGTCTGAGTTTTACTTGTCAGTCACCACAGAAAGTTTAAGTGACCCAAAGAGATTTTGGAAAGCCATCAAAACCCTATCTGTGAGTAATACCTCTCAAGGCTTACCTACCTGTGTTATGAAGGAGTCTGTTGCTGTTCATGACAAAATTGAGATGTTGAATTGTTTTAATGAACATTTTATATCTTCTGTCTCTATGTTTGATTCCTCCTGTTTTGCACCTGTGAAACCCTGTCCTGGGCCGTATTCACAAAGCATTTTATCTTACCACTAGGAGTACTTCTAAATCGCACTAAAACCTTTTAGTTAGGAGTCCCACCTTAAAACCTATTCACAAAGCTGCAAAGACAAACTCATACTAAGGAATTCCTAGAATTTTCAAGTTAGAAGAGTGAGGCGGGGTTGACGTCGTTGCTATGGATGACGTTGTTTCTCATGAACGAGCTTACTCAGAATGCCCACAGCGATTGGCTGATATAGGGGATGGGTCTCTGCCCGCGATTTCAACCTAGGAAAATAAATGATATGCTACTGTAAATGGGTATGTAGGCCTACCTGTTCCTGTTATATTCTAGTGGTGTAACGGATCGCAGTTGATCCGTGATCCGTATGGATCAACCCCCATGGTTCGGCACGCATATGATCCGCAAATTAATAGCTAAATTGAACCATCATAGAGAAATACAGCTTTTCTGCCGCTGTCAGTTTTAAAGTAACAATTCCCTAAATCTCGATGCAGAGTTACAGCAAAGAGATAGACAACCATGTATTTGTTTTTCATACTAAATGGCTTTCTGGGAGGCAGGTTTTTAGAAACGCGACCGAATTAAATAAAATTTAAACATTAGCGATCTTTTAATTTTTTATTACATTAATTCAGGCATAAGACCACCCTAGTTAAATCGCCTAAGGCGTACTGAATCTAAAAATTTATTTTGTGAAATTTTCGAATAAAGATTTAGTGAAATAACTTAAATTTAAAAACTGAAATTATCATTCATTCAATTCCTTGAGAATAGTTCCTGGTAATTTTTGATGTAATAACGGTCCCCGTTATTGATTTTTTTGCTGATCCGAAAAATGATCCGATGCACCCCTATTATATTCTAATAAAGATTCTAAAATACAAATGTAGGCTATGTGTCACTGATTTAACATGAAACCAAGAATACTGACTAGTCAATTGGTTACATGTCTGCATCTCGTAAACAATCAGCGGGTATCTATATAAAATATATATAATATTATATATATAATACCCTCGCGATTGAGGCGGTACCTTTTTATGAGCTCTGTATCATTCAATATCTCCAGTGTTGATACGATTGCGACAACGATTGCCGGCAGCAGCAGATTTTCGGATCGCCGTGAGTAGGTCTTTAGCGACTTAGAAGTCCTCTTGACTGCTTCTAACTTCTCCTGGACTTAGGAGCTGTTTTTAGCTTTCAAACCCTTTGTGAAATACTCTTATCCCAAAAATGTAGGAGTCCTAAATGTATGAGTGACACGCCCATTATTTTTCGGAGTTGCTCCTAAATTGCAGACTTAGGACCAACTTTTACCCTTAAAATGCTTTGTGAATACGGGCCCTGATGTCCCTATGAATGATGGTCTTTCTTTTAGCTTTCTACCTTTTACTGTGCAAGAAGTCCATAAAGCACTGAAAGCTTTAGCAACAAGTAAATCTTCTGGGCCAGATGTTATTGATCCCTACTTTTTAAAATTGGCAGCCGATTTTATTGCAGAGCCTCTCACATATATTTTTAACCTGACAGTGGAAAATAAGGAAATCCCAAGGATTTGGAAATCTGCTTTTGTTCTCCTCTGTTAAAAGGGGAGACCCAACGATTTTGAATAACTACAGGCCGATTTCAAAATTGTCAATACTGTCCAAAATTCTTGAAGGTCTGGTCAGTGAGCAACTCAAGGACTTTTTATATTCAAATGCCATCTTATTGACATATCAATCAGGCTTTAGGAAAAATCACAGCACCATTATGGTAGCATTAAAGGTGGTAAATGACATTTCTAGTGCACTCAATAAAAAACAACACTGTGCATCTCTTTTCATTGATTTGTCTAAGGCTTTTGACATGGTTGACCATGATATTCTTAAACGGAGGCTTTTTAACATGGGACTCTCAGAGCAAGCAGTTGGTTGGTTTTCTAACTACCTTACTGATAGGTATCAGTGCATCAAATATGATAGTCTCTGCTCTGATGTTCTGCCTGTCTGCAAGGGTGTTCCACAGGGCTCTGTGCTTGGCCCGCTTTTATTCACCATTTATATAAATGACCTAAGTCATAATGTGGCAGATGCCAATTTTCATTTTTATGCTGATGACACTATTATTTACTGTTGTGCGTCAACATGTGCTCAAGCCATTGGTAATTTGTTGTTCAAAATACCCTGTCTCAACTGAAACTTGTTCTCAATGCTGATAAAACCAAGCTCATGTTGTTTTCAAACCCCAGGAGGAGGCCACAGAATATCCATTCAGTGGTCACTCTTGAGGGAAAGGTTATTGAGTCAGTCAATTCCTATAAATACTTGGGTATTTTGATTGATGATTCCCTTACTTTTAAGCCACATGTTCAGTATCTGGTGAAAAAACTGAGGCTAAAATTGAGTTTTTATTTTAGAAATAAGTTATATTTTTCTTTTAACACCAAAAAGAGACTTATTGCTGCCACATTTTTACCAGTACTGGACATTGGTGCTATTTTATATATGCGTACCTCTTCTCAGGCTCTACAGACGATCTGAATAGAATCCAGAAATGGGCAGAAACCTGGCAAATGAAATTTAATATAACTAAATGTAAAGTTCTACATGTGGGGAATAAAAACATAGGACAGGATTATTTTATGGGAGGTAGAAAACTAGAATGTGCACACGTAGAAAAAGACCTAGGAGTCCTAGTTGATCAAAGCTTGTCAGGGACTGGTCAGTGTGCGGTAGCAGTTAAAAAAGCCAACAGGATGCTGGGATACATAGCCAAGAGTATAGAGTACAAATCGAAGGAGATCATACGCACCTATACAGTGCCCTTGTTAGGCCACACTTGGAGTATTGTGTGCAGTTCTGGGGACCGCATTACAAAAAAAGATATAGATGCGCTGGAAAAGGTCCAAGACGGGCAACCAGACTGATTCCAGGCATAAAAGACAAGTGTTATGAGGAAAGGCTAGAGATGCTTGGACTATTCAAGCTTAGTAAAAGGAGACTTAGGGAGATTTGATTGAGGCTTTTAAATTTATTAAAGGAATTAACAAAGTGAATTTTAGGAAATTATTCAAGTTGAGTTCGGTTAGCAGAACGAGGGGGCATAAATGGAAACTGACAAAGGGTAAATTTCACACGGACACTAGGAAATATTTTTTCACACAGAGAGTGATCAATGTGTGGAATAGCTTGCCTGGACATGTAGTAGAGGCTGAGACACTAGGGGTATTCAAGGCTAGGCTCGATCCAGTGTTAGACACTCTAGCCTTTGGATAAACTAAGCATGTGAGCAGATTAGTGGTAGGAACGGACGAGCAGTGTTGGGCTGAATGGCCTGTTCTCGTCTCCCCCTTATGTTATGTTATGTTATGTTATGATTGATACTGCCAACCACGCTTCCCTCAGATTTATAACAAATTGTAGAGCCTTGACTCACCATTGTGAGTTATACTCTCGGGTAGGTTGGCCTGCGCTGGCAACCCGTAGGCTCACACATTGGTACACTTTTATATATAAGGCAATTATTGGTCTGCTCCCATCCTACCTGTGCATATTTTTAAGCAGAAAAGTTCTGGACAGTACGCCTTCTGGACAGTACAGAGACCGGAAAAAGGGCTTTTATGTACTCTGCGCCTTCAGACTGGAATGGCTTGCAGAAGGATTTAAAACGTACTAATTTGATTTCTTTGAATGTTTTCAAATCCAATATGAAGAACATGGAGGCAGAGTCCTTAGGATGTCGATGCTTTTAATGCTTGTGGTTTTTTAGTTTGTTCTTTTCTGTAGTTTGTTGTTTGTTCTGTTTATGTCTGCAACATTTTTTTGTGTTTTTATTTGTGCTGCTGCCTGTCTTGGCCAGGACTCCCTTGTAAAAGAAATGTTTTAAATCTCAATGGGACCTTTCCTGTTTAAATAAAGGTTAAATTTAAATTTAAAATTAAATATTGATAAGATGGTTGCCAGGTGTTCTAAAATTATGAATCTAATGCGGTGCTTGGCTGGGAGTCATTGGGGTGCTGAGAGGGGTGCATTGGTGTGTATCTATCGGGCCATGATCCGCTCAGTTATGGACTGTGGGTGTCAGGCCTATGTGTCGGTGGCTGTGTCCTCCTTGAGGAGGCTGGATATTGTGCAGGCTGCCGCATTACGATTGTGCTGTGGGGCTTTTAGGATGACGCCTATCGCGGCACTGTTGGTGGAGATGGGGGAGGTTTCTCTTCACCTCTATAGGCTAAAGCTGGGTCTTAGATACTGGGCTAGGCCGAAGGGCCATGTGACTGATTGCCTGTCCTCTGGAATTTTGGCTGACTGTGGTGGACGGTCTTCTGTGAAGTTGCAGAGTGGTGTATTTCTGGTTCAGGCTTTAGGGTTGGCAGGGGATGTGGGTTTGGCTAATATGACGATTGGGAGTCGTTCTGGCCTCCTGCACCATGATGGCTTCTACCCGAAGTGGAGGTGGATTTTATCATTATGGAGTTAGTGAGGGCAGGAAATTCTGAGCTGGCACCACATGTAGTGGCTGACTCCCATCTGATGCAGGTGTGGGGTTCTTCCCTCCATGTGTATATAGATGGGTCTCGAGCGCCGGAGAGTGGAAGGGTCGGATTCGCATTTCATATTCCGCAGTTGGCCGTGGGGCAGAGGGTATGTTTACCCAATGGCATATCTATATTTACTGCAGAGCTCATGGCTATTTTGTGGACTTTGGAGTGGGTGGAGCAGGTGCAGCCTTCAATTTGCTCTGACTCTGCTGCAGCTCTGACCGCGTTACAGTGCAGGAGTTCGTCTACACCTTTTGATAGACTTGAGAGAGACCCCATCCTCTCCCTCATCTAACCCTCCCTCACCCATCTCGTTACCTAAACCTCTCACCCCTCTGTCTTCCTTCTCACCCCTCCCTTACTTGGACATCCTTCAACTTGTTCACTCCAACTGTCCTACCACCTACCCTTTTGATCCCATTCCTTCCCCCCTCTTCCAGTCCATTGCTATGGACATCCTCCCCTTTGTCTCTAATATTATCAACTCCTCTCTTTCCTCTGGCTCTGTCCCCTCTCCCCTCAAAAGCGCCCATGTCATCCCCCTCCTCAAAAACCCCTCTCTGAATCCTGCTGTCATTTCTAACTACCAACCTGTCTCTCTCCTCTCATTCCTTTCCAAAACACTAGATCTGCACTGACATGGTTCAAGTCATACCTGGCTGACCAATCCTACCAGGTGGCCTGGAGAGGATCACTCTCCTCTCCCCACACCCTCTCCATCGGAGTCCTGCAGGGTTCAGTGCTAGACCCCGTCCTATTCTCCCTGTACACTTAGTCACTTGGTTCTGTCATCTCATGGTTTTTCTTATCACTGTTATACCGATGACACTCAACTCTTTCTCTCCTTCTCTCCTTCTTTGACCCAGATTCCAGTACAGATCTCTGCATGCCTGGCAGACATCTCTGCCTGGATGTCCACCCACCACCTGAAGCTGAACCTGGGGAAGATGGAGCTGCTCTTCCTCCCAGCAAAGGGCTCCCCGATGATTAACATCCCCTCCATAACTTCCGGAGAATCTGACTGTTCCTCACCCAAGAGACCACGCAACTCCTGGTCCAGGCCCTGGTGATCTCACAACAGAAGGGTTGTTTGCGGGTATCCGACGTGACGAATCTGTAGCGCTTTCTTTCCGTTGCTCGTGGGAGGGATTCATCTGTCCTGTTGCTGAGTTGTTCCTTGTTGGCTAATTTTGCAAGCCGCTTCACTTGCTATGTTGCAGAATGATAGCGAAGTGTGGCTAATAAAACTGATCCCATGGTGGATACAGTCAGATTTCGACAGGGTTATAGGGTAAACCTGTCAACTTCTAATTCATAGAGTTTTATCTCAGAATTAGGTACTCGTGAGAGAGAGATTACTCCGAAGAGTGAGGCCTGTCACTCCTCAGAGCTTTCTGCTCCATTTCTTGTAGAGAACGGAGGGAAGCGAACCAGAAAAAAAGGGAAAGAAGAGAGAAGACAATAGGTGCATGTTAGTTTTATGCAGCGTTACAGTGGGGGAGGTGAAACGCTACTGTACTAGGTCACTCATTCGCTTACAGTCTTTTGAAGTTGTTGCTCAGTGTCGCGTGCAAGTGACATCTGTCCATCCCTATTGATCCATCATGAACGCATGGACCCTACATCCCCCCTTGGTTCTGAGGGAAATTAGGTAAGTTGTGGGTCCTTGAAAGTACAGTTTAGGCAGTTCATAAGGATAAACAGTTCATGGTAAAAGGTTCATGATTAAATAATAGTTAATCGTTGGACTGACAACATCCAGGCAGTTATATATAGCTAACTGACTAATCAAACACATTTTTTTCACATCAAATATCATACAAGATGTCAGTGCTAAGCACACAGTCTGAGAAATGATACACAAAAATGAGAAGAAAAATAAGCTGGGGGCCTGGTCTCTTCTTCTAATGGTTTTAGCTAGTGATTATGTTCTAGGAGGTTAATACATGCAGTAGATGGTGAGTGTGAGTTAAGGATGAGTCTGAAGAGCTACAGTGGTTGATATGTGATCTCTTTTTTTTATGTATGAAATGACTTAAATGAAATGAGCTCCTATCTAATCACTCTGGATTTGATAATGTATCTGGGAAACATCCAGCAGTTTATGTGGGTGAGACTTGTACATTTACATTACATTTACATTTTAAGCATTTAGCCGACGCTCTTATCCAGAGCAACTTACAAGATGTACATTAATACATGGTAGGAACAATCATAGTTTATTTTTTTAAGTTTTTTCATTAAATGTGTAGGCAGGGATACATATACAAGAAGTGTTGAGCAAGTAGGCAGTGGTGATGACAATTGGGTAGATGTACAGGATTCAGTGGTAGTGGAGTCTGAAAAGGTGGGTTTTGAATCTCTTGCGGAAGATCGCAAGTGATTCCGCGGTCCTGAACGATTGCAGAAGGTCGTTCCACCACCGAGGGGTCAGGACAGAGAAGAGTCGATACCGCGAGGAGTGGCTGCCGAGCACCCGGAGGGATGGGACAGTCAGTTTGCCAGAGGAGGCAGAGCGGAGGGGTCTGGCTGGGGTGTAGGGTGTGATGAGTGTCTGGAGGTAAGGGGGAGCAGTTCCTCTAACCGCCTGAAAAGCAAGCACCAGTGATTTGAATCTGATGCATGCTGCGATGGGGAGCCAGTGCAGAGAGGAGAGTAGAGGGGTGATGTGGGTGAACTTCGGTTGATTGAACACCAGACGTGCGGCAGCATTCTGGACTAGTTATAATGGCTTGATGGCACAGGTCGGTAGGATGTGGCCCAAGAAGCACAGCTGGTCATCCAGGGTCACTCCAAGACTCCTAGCAGACTGGGATGGAGACACTATGGAGCCTTCCAAGAGCAGCTCCGTCTTCCCCAGGTTCAGCTTCAGGTGGTGGGTGGACATCCAGGCAGAGATGTCAGCCAGGCATGCAGAGATCCATGCCGGGACTTGTCCTAAGTCTGCACTAATTGTGAACCTTTAGGTGTGACTTTTGAGGTTGGGTATAAAGGATGGAGTGATAGAGAAAGTATTGAGGGTTGCCATTCATTTATATGTCATTACCAGGGTAGTATACCAAATGTACTCGCAAAGTTTGCACTGCAGTTGTGGTTGCCAACTTCAGATGTCTAATACAGGTTTAGGCTAACCTATATAGATAGAGGATGAAGGAGGCAAGTATGCTGTGAATGAGATGGTTGTGCTCATTACACATGTCCTGTAGTTGCCGCTGCTACAGGCAACTTGGATAAATTGTGTCAATTAAATTAGTTGTGCACTGTTTTGTTAGGCAGAGATGTACGAAGTGGAAAATGAGTAAAGGGTGAGAGGGGTCTCACTTGCGAGTCTCTCCTTCTTTACCTGTGAGTATACTCACAGAAGTGAAGAGGAGACTAGAGTTTGGTTTGCATTAAGGACCGTAGTTGTCCTAGTCCCACTTCTCAATGTCATTTGACAGGGAAATTAATTCAGCACCCAAGACAGGGCTGAGACAAGATAAGATAAGATAGCCTTTATTAATCCCCGGAGGGGGGGGATTTGGTTTGTCACAGCAGCAATGATACAGAAGGTAGTGAGAGAATACACAAGATATACAGAACATCACAGTATACTGAAATAATAAATACTAAAATACAAGAGTAAACCTAGCAGCTATACAGATATACAGAACATCACAGTATACTGAAATACTAAATGCTAAAATACAAGAGTAAACCTAGCAGCAATCATACTGGAGGTAGTGTAAATCCACAAGATACACAGCACATACCAGTGTACTTAAGTACTAAAAATACTAAGATACAAGAATAAGCATAGCAGCAATCGGGGCAACAGTGAAAAGTGCAAAGAATGTAGGGTAGGCACAGCTGCAGAGAGTGAGAGCGACACGTCTCCAGAGCATGGGGGGGGGGGTTTGAGTCCGGTTAGGGGGGGGGGGGTTTCAATGTCCATTGTTGTACAGTGTGATGGCTGCTGGTACAAAGGAGCGTTTGAACCGCTCCGTTCTGCATGTGAATTGGATGAGCCTGTGGCTGAAGGTGCTCTCCATCTGTCTCAGCTCATCATAGAGGGGGTGGGAGGGGTTATTCAGGATGGTCAACAGTTTGTCTCTCGTCCTCCTCTCCACCACTGCCTCCAGACTGCCTTCCTCACCAGCTTGTTGAGTTTGTTGGCCTCCTCAGCCTTGGCGCTGCTACCCCAGCAGGCCACGGCAAAGAACAGTGCGCTGGCTACCAAGGACTGGTAGAACATCTGCAGCAGCCTGCTGCACACGTCGAGGGACCTGAGCCTCCTAAGGAAGTACAGTCTGTCCTTTCTTATAGAAGGCCTCCGTGTTGTCCGTCCAGTCCAGCCTCTTGTTCAGGTGCACTCCCAGGAACTTGCATGAGTTTGCCATCTCAACTTCCTCCCCCTTGATGGTGATAGGGGTTTGGGGGGCCCTCGGGGGCTTCTTGCTCCGTCAAAAGTCCACTACCAGCTCCTTAGTCTTGCTAGTGTTGAGCTGGAGGTGGTTCTCCTCGGCCCAACTGACGAAGCTCCTAACCCCACCTCTGTACTCCTCCTCATCGTCCTCGCTGATGCAGCCCACGAGTCATCCGAGAACTTCTGGAGGTGACATGTACCAGAGTTGTGGCTAAAGTCAGTGGTGTAGAGGGTAAACAGGAAAGGTGACAGTACAGTTCCTTGGGGGACGCCGGTGTTGCTCGTCACCACCTCCGACAGGTTGCCCTGCAGCCGGACGTATTGAGGCCTACCTGTAGGTAGTCTGTGATCCAGGCCACCAGGTCTTGGGGGCCCAAATACACCATTGTCCTGGAGGTGTATTTGGGCAGCTGGCTGAGACACTCTCCCGGCAGGGGGGGTTGGGGGAGGCACATCAAATGTGTTGAAGAACAAGTTCAGCTCGTTTGCACAATCCTGCCTCCCTCCCTCATCCAGACCTGGCTGTTTCTGTCCCGTGATTTTCTTAAGTCCATCCCACACTTCCCTGGTGTTGTTGTCTTCTAGTTTGCCCTCAATTTTATCCTTGTAACCTTTCTTGGTCATTAATGAGAGTATCGCTCTCAGATTGAGAGGGCACCCTCTCTTTTATAGATACGATTATACATAGGTCTCCCTGATCTTTCTCTCCAATTGTCGTTGGAGCTGGGACGGGGATGGCGCTTTCTGGTGCTGTTTGACCGGTACAATCTCAAGACCAGAGTTTCAGAATCCTTACAAGAGGGGCACTGACTGAGTTGACAAGTGTGTCATCTCGAAGTCCTTGATGTACTTTGTTCTTCTTTATTGCAGTCCTGTAAGAACAGTCCCAGGCCCTCTGGGCTAAGTCGCGAGTCTCACGCATTGAATTGTCATCTGGATGTGTATTCATGGTGACAATAGTTTGGACTGAGGGGTCCAGGTTATAAAGGAACAGACCTTTAAAACATGGGTCATCTTCTTGGCCCTTGCAAACTTTACCTGCAAAGCCTCTCGTAATAGTCACGAGGGTGCTCCAAGTGACCGTGTTTTACTGCTTGTATCGCAGATATAAGGTCAACCCAAGTGGAATACTCCATTGTAAGAGCTTGGCAAAGCTTGGAGTAACTGTCACTGACTGGAGAGGGTTGTTCCTCTATGATGTCATGACCAGCTCTGACGCTTGTTTTCCATATGAGGAATATCTTCTCCTGAGAGATTGCGTCAGGCATTAAGATGAGGGCATAGTCAAGCTCACAGAGGTAGCTTTCAGTGCTACCATTGGGACTAGCAGGGTCAAATCGTTCAATGTCACTTGCTAAATGACGTAACGCGGTTTACAACGCATATATTCAATGACTTGGGCATTGTCCTCTTTCTTTTAGAGGTGAACGTGAGGAGTCACTGAAGTAGCTCAAAGAATATCATGAGTGATGTCCCGCTTTCGTTGAGAGGATGAAGAAGCTGAATCAGTGTTTATAGACTGTCGTCTCACCTTTCTATAAGATGGCACAGGAGAGCCGTGGTTGGTGGTGTAGTGTTGCTAAATGAGAAAGTGAACCAGGGGAGCAGCATTCCTTAGACTGATGTCTCACCCTTTTGTGAGAAGATGGAGAAGGTGAAAAGTCTTGAGAAGTAAACTGATGTCTCCTCTGGTGGCGAGAAGATAGACAAAGTAAACAGCAGTCTGGAGACTGGCCTCTCACCTGCTGCTGAGGGAACAAGACTAAAGAGCAGGATTCCTCTCCACGGCAACAGGGAGGGGATGAAGAAGAAAGGTGATACGAACGGGAATAGCAAGAGTCAGGGTTTGCTTTCCCTCTCTTCTCTCTGTGGCGAAAGGATGAAGAGGAAGTGTAGTTCATCTCTACCTGATGATGGGGAGAACATGAAACTGGATATACATGAGGGCGATGGTCACCGTTGATGTTCTCTGCCTTCCTCCTAAGGAGAAAGAGGGAAGTTGACATAGGGTTCTCCTCTACCTGCCATCGGTGAGGAGAAGAATAGAGAGAGTCACTGTGGGACTTCTCAGATTCCCTGTTGTGGAAAACCGGGAAAGCTGACAAATTGCTGTGATAGTGAGAGTCAGAGTCTGAAGACTCTCTGTCTTACTTCTGTGGCAAGAAGGGGAAGCTGAATGGTGTGGCTGGGTGTCACGGTGGGACTTGTGTGTCTCTTCTTTGTGGTGAGAAGAGAAAGCCAGTGTGCCAAGTTCAGACTGGCACTGGTTAGAATGAGGAGAAAGGTCTTCTCCAAAAAGTAAAAAGAATGGATAGCGGCAGTGCCTATATCAAGGACAGTGGACAGCTTCTTGTCTTAAGGGTCCGTGGACAGCGTCACTCCAGAGAAAGTGTCACTGTGTTTCTGGACACCAATGGCTTCTCTCTTCCACCAATGTATGTCAGCTTGAGCTTGTGTGAGCTTGCTAGACTTGAATTTGTGTAGCTGTCTCTCAGTGTAGCTGAGGTTGAGCTCAGCCCTTCTTTTATCTTGAGCCAACATGGTACATTACTGCCTACATATGGCTAACTGCTGTTGACAAGCTGTGAAGTCCGACCTAGCAGAGTGTAACTCCTCTAGGTGGCATACTGTTGCTCGCTGGTGGGCCATAGCTTCCTGGTGTTCCGTGACCATATTACTGGTCGACAATTTAAGCTTTTGTAGCTCAGCTGCTTGTTCATTGCTTTTATTTGCAGCAATGCTAACTTGCCCAAAGAGGTTCAAAACGAGGCAGGAGAGTAGCTTCTGTCGGTCTGAAGATCGGACACGAGGATTTCGCTCCTTATTAATTAGCTGTGAAATTTCATGCCTACAATTGCTGTAGCTACGCTTCTCCAAGGCTTCCAGGTAGTCTGGAGCCAGGCCATAGGCTATGCGAACTAGACATCGTTCCATGCTAATGTTTTCCATCTCTGTCGCTGGAGTGGGAAAGATACTGAATTGTTTATTCAATTATATAACTAGCTGCGTTGCTCAGAGTTTAATTCCATGTGGGGTTGTCAAACCCAAATTATACAGAACACATACAGTATGTGACATGGGTTCCATTTGGAAGTGATGCGATGTAACTACAGCAACATCACAGGCCATAGGGAGCACACTGTATTATTCACCCAATGGGGCACAGCAAGACTATGCTATGATTTCAAATTAATTGACAATACTGAAGATTACCAACTTAGTGATCTTGAATAGTGTTCAAAAAGAGAAAATTGTTAGTCATTGAAACTATTATAGGATATAATCATTATTAATAGGCTAACAATAGTGCTATTAATGATTAATAGGGACTATTGTATCAGAAAGTTCAATATTGTATTTAGCTTAATTAGATAGCTCACAAAATGCATACAAGTTGTATTGTCTGTTAAACAGCAAATTCAACCACAGTGCAAGGGTTTGTGAATAATTTGACAACTACTGTTAGGGGGCAGTGTTTCAAGATTAGGCTTGGTCCGACAGAGCCTGTTTATCTTGCAGGGTTTTGCTCTAGTGGTGGTGTCACACGCCACGCGACAATCCCTGAATGGGAACAGAGCAGCCAGGAGACGGAGTGGAGTTTGTCGGTCTACGGACTGGATTTTTATTTATTTTTTCCTGTCTCTCCCCCCAGACATGGAGAAGAGACAGTGGGAGTAGCAGGTTAACATATAACATAGGACTATTTGTTTAGTTTTTCTCTGTAACCCACAATTTTCCAGGAGTTCATCTCGACCGCCTTTTAAGGGGTCAGGGAATAATTTTCCAGTCTCCCACACTGGTCCCAATGGTTTTCTGTTTTTTTTTATTCCCTCTGGAAAATGCCAATTGTGAAGCGCTGTGTGACAACCTGTTTGTAAATGGCGCTATACAAAAATAAAGATTGATTGATATGACAAAGACAAACACAAACACAACCACAAAATCTTCACCCTACTCGCCGCGAAGCTTTCGGGTAAAAACAACAAACTAAAATAACAAACTAAAATAATCATAACTTACGGGAGACCGCGCCTCTTCCTCCGGAGTTCCCCTGGAACCTCCCCAGGCACACACATATCCAGTGACCTTTCAAGTGCTTCCCACCCATGCATACTGAGACACTCGAACTTTACAGTCCGAGTTCTCTTACCCATTCATACAGAGACACTCAAACTTTACAGTCTGAGTTCTCCTACTCATTCATACAGAGACACTCGCCACTCCCCACAGTGAGAGTTCTGGCAACCAGCCCCAAGACACTCTCCACTCTTCCAGTGAGAGTTCTTGGGTTGTTGCCCAGAAACACTCTCCACTGCCAAGTGCGAGCTCTCTTTCAATAAAACCGAGGGCAAGAGGCGGACCCTCTTTCAGGGCACCCTCTTGCTCTCCTCCACAATCACACCGAGGGAGAGAGGCAGACACTCTTAGTGCACCCTCTCTCCCTCTTCCCCACACACACAGGAAGCACTCTACTTAGTCACTTTCGACAAACGCACACAAAGCTCAACAAACATCAAACATCACTCCACAATACAACCATCCACAACACTCCACAACATACGTGCACGCGCACTCACACACCCATCAAGACACAGACAAGTCTTACTTTCAACACTCACACATAATGACAAGACAAGACTAACTCTCTCTACACACAAACAAAGACAAAAGACTAACTGATTCCCCACTCGCCCCACCTGCTCTTAAATAGGCTTAGTCTCTGCCCGGCTCAGGTGGGACTCGTGAGGCAATCACCCTATCACAATCATTCACTCACATACTCACACAGACACCCAATCAGCCAATTGACTTCCATATCAATTGACTGATTGACACCAATTAAATAATTAAATAATAATTAAACCAATTATGGCCTTTGGAGCAACTTCCGGGCCATGGTTTACTCTCACACCCTGTGAGAGTGCCAAACCTGCCCCCGGAAAGTCTACCTGCTCCAAAAGCCTCCACAACATGTAAAGACACAGACAACCATGCCACTCCCACGTGGCCGAGACCAACGTCCTCCACAGGTGGCTTTCAGAATTGCATTTAATTTAGCTCATTGAAAGAAAGAAATAGATTTTCTGCATTCAAACAGTCTGAAATTATTTAGATAAAAATTGAGCCAAGTACCTCCTCATGCGGGGCACCAGTTATGTAGGGTGCTATCCCACTAGAAATTAGAATTCTAATATGGTTGATGCCACAATGTAAATGTTAATTCCCAACACGGTATCTGTATGTGCGTGTGTGTGTGGCACGTTTGTGCACAAGCTTGATGAGACATGTGGCCGCGCATGCATGTGTGTGGGCATCCAGACAAAGAGACAAGATGGAGGGAATTTTATACCTAGGTTGTAACCAAGGCGAAATAAAAGATAGCACTTACTGCGCACACCAGAATAGCTGTAGAGTTATTGCGTGCGTTGAGATCAGAATGCCAGGTAGTTATCGGAGATGAGTTCTGAAGAAGGGAGCTGGCCGCTTCTGTGTTCACTCAAATGTCCGATATTGCTAGCTGTATCCTTTCACAGCTCTTCACAAATTAGCATTGGTTGCAGCTAAATTTATGGCTCTGTTGATTTCGCTGCTGTTCAGAGAACTTGAGGCCACTTGAGAGAGGCGCTTAGTGAGAGAGAACGATGCAAAGTCCTGGTGATGGAAGGAGGAACAGGAAAGAGCAGGAAAACAGGAACAGAGAAACAGAGAGCGAAATGGCGAATGCTCTCTGGTTTTATTTGTTGCATTGAGGTGCGCATTTCTGCTTTTACAGTATCGTCACTGTACATGGAAATGCGATCCTAGGAGGCGAGGCCGAATGACATCATCGGGATTCCCTGGTACATTGTAGAAAAGTTTGTCAGGAAGTTGGATGTGTGGTGGAGGAACGTTAAGCACTCAAAACTATATTAATTGAAATTGCATTTCAAACATATAATTTTATGTGGAATGTGCAGTCCCTACACTGAACAACAACTTATTTTTCCCCTCACAGGGAATTAAGTTTTGCATCAGTGTTGAACCCACCCCTAGTTGTAACCCGTTGATTCAATGAGATTCCATATCCAGGCTGGCATGCAAAGACTAATTGAGAAATGCTTTAAATCATTTTTAATTAGCACAAGTGCAACAATAATTTTCTGGCTAATCTGAGGAGTAATTAGCAGCAAAGTGTTTGAGAGTGCAGCGTGGCTGAACAAGCACAGCGGGTTTCTCATGTAGCCCAGCCACTCAAGCCGTTCTCTGGCAGGGAGAGAGCTCACAGGGCCCATTTTTGTTCTTTCTCCTTTTCCTGCCCCCCTCCCTCCGCCTTAAGAAAGACTTGTTTCACAGCAGTTTCACACCCGCACCACAACTCCTACCTCACCTTCTTGAATAATGTCTGAAAGATTTTTGTTACTGTTATATCCCCTTTGGACACAAGAACCAGTAGCTTAACACCTATGTACCTATTACATATTTTCTATGGAGTCTGTACAATGTGAACATAAGAATTGCATGATATGAACTTTGTTTGGTAATGTTTTCTCTGTGTAGTGTTCTGCATTTTATTACATGTAGTTTTGAAATGCTTGCAGGAAATTGAATAATTTTGTGCACCAAGACTGACGAGGAGGTCTTTTCCCCATTTTTCAGAAGGAATGATGAAAAACCCCAGAATATTCTGAGTATAAGATGTTTGGTAGTCTACATTTAGCAGTTCTTTGAAAAGAAGTGAATTTGTTTGAATTTATTGATGTTTACTTTCTGTCTTATAGACAGATTCAAACCGACAACAATAACAAACTGTCATTATGCACCAATACTTTAAAACCCCTCAAAACAGTTTACTTCTGTAAACAGATGACGTTAGCTAGTCTGCTAGACGTTTACTCAGCTAGCTAGCAAAATGTCGTTAATATTTTGTCGTGGGGGCGGCACGGTGGTGCAGTGGATAGCACTGTCGCCTCACAGCAAGAAGGTCTCGGGTTCGAATGCAGGCCGGGGGCCTTTCTGTGTGGAGTTTGCATGTTCTCCCCGTGTCCGCGTGGGTTTCCTCCGGGTACTCTGGTTTCCTCCCACAGTCCAAAGACATGCACGTTAGCCTAATTGGAGAGTCTAAATTGCCCGTAGGTATGAGTATGTGAGTGAATGGTGTGTGTGCCCTGCGATGGATTGGCGACCTGTCCAGGGTTTATTCCTGCCTCTCGGCCCTATGCATGCTGGGATAGGCTCCAGCACCCCCGCGACCCTGACCAGGAATAAGCGGCTTAGACAATGAGATGAGATGAGAGATGAGATTTTGTCGTGGACTGACAACCAGATACCAGATCAACATTCTGGTATTAAAGCATTTATTATTTTCCTTAACTATTGTCTTCTATGGAAGCAGAAAACGGCCTTGTATGCATATATATTTTTGATACTGTTTTCTCGAGATCAAATTATTTATCGCATTATCACGAGATATCAAACTTGGTTTTGTTATATAGTTTAAATATCTGGATTTAGCTAGCTAAATGTGTTGGCTGTCAACTTCTTAACGTAAATGAGAAAATACCTGCTATTTTTAACATGTTACATTTAATGCACCAAGAGGCTTAGTTTAAAAATCCTTATGTTGAAAATGATGGCTGTAACTATAATTAAATAATATTAGCTAGCATGTTTACACTGAAGAAAACTGCTAATTTGATAATTAATTTAATATTTCTTTAAAATATGTTGCTCATTATGGCATTAGTTAATTAATCATTGCAGCCCATATATACAATTTATTTAACACTGCATGGTCATGCATTGTGCATATTTGCACAAATCTTTTTGCTAGTTTTTATTAAAAATACAAGTGGAATTTGTTAGCATTTCTTTAGACATATTTTGCCCTCTTCTACAGACGTTTTACAGTTATACAGTTTCTCACCAAATTAGAACATGTCAGACTTTTAAAGGGACCAATGCACTGATGAAAAAGTGGATTCTCTTGTGCCACGGTTTTAATAAAAATTTAGATTCTTGGAAACGAGGCTCCATTAAAAATGTATGGTGAAAAGTTAGCTTGTCTGTTAACCATCGACATGTCCATGTTTTCGACTTTTGCTGCAGTGATTGGTTTGGTGTAAATCAATTACACATTACAAACTGAAATTCTGTGTTCTCGCGGAGCAAACTAGCAAATATACAATGCCCCTTTAAAGTCTACACCCCCCCCCATCAAAAAAATGTTTTTGGTCTTGAAATGAAAACATATTAAATCAGAAATTGTCCACCTTTATTTCCACATTCTATCCAACAACTTCCAAAAAAATCACAATTTCTGAACATTAATTTAAAAAAAAAATAGAATAACCATCACACCCTGATTATCATCCCAACTGGAAACTAGCTCAGGAGTAGCCAATCACCCTACGGATCACTCCACCAGTGTTCAATTGTAGTGATTCTGATGACTTTAGAATAAAGCTGTTCTAAAGAGGATTCCACTGTTGGAGAGTACATTTCAGAGTAAATAATCCACTATGAGCAACAACAAGCTTTCAAAAGAACTCTGAGATAAACTTGTGGAAAGGAACATATCAGGAAATACAGTAGAGTAGTCTTTATTCACACCCTTGATAAAGATGAACAAAAGAGATTGTATAAAATAAACTATATAAGTAATGATGTATATTTTATGCTCAAAAAATGCAGAAAATTCCAAACAATACAATTGTTCAGAAAAACATATTTTGTTTTATTAATAATATTTATTTCCATAAAACATCTGGATCACAATTATTCATACCCATAACTATTCTTTTAAATTTAATCCAACAAAAACAAATCTTTATAAATATTAGGGCTGTCAAGCGATTAAAATATTTAATCACGATTAATTGCACGATTGTCCATAGTTAATCGCGATTAATCACACATTAATCGCACACTTTTTATCTGTTGGGATATTTTTCAAGTGTTTAACATAAAAAAATATGCTCAAATCATAACATGGCAAACTCAAACCCAACAGGCAACAACAGATGGGCATATTGACCTGCAAAATTTAATTTAACATTACTTAGTAATATGAGTACTCACACAATGTAGTGGGTCCAACTTTATGCTTATAAAGGTTCACTAAAACATCCAGTTTTTTTAAGCATTAACACAAAACGATGGACCTCAATGCATCGCAACAACAGACACATTGTACAACAGGTACATTGGTCAGCTAAATTTTCCATTACTCAAAGATTATTCTCTGGATCCCTCGCACTTCTAAAGCAAATCACACAATGTAATTGTGTCCAACTTCACATGGGGAAAATAAAGGCTCACAAAAACATCCCCTTCTACTATGTGGGATCAAAACAGGATGATACAAAATAAAACAAACAATGAGTTTGCCGGGCCGCTGTAATCATGTTGCGCGTACTATCGTTGGTGATTGTGCTGACTTTATGTTCAATGTTCCACTGTTTGGCTACTTGCATAAAGTAAGTCCGAAGTTGCCATTGCTGGTCAAAATAACCGAAGTTACCACTGCTGGTCAAAATAACACACTGTTACCCCAAGGTAACTGTGATTGCTGAGTGAAGTCCAATAGTCTCCGGTGAGCACAACCGTCATAGTATGCAATTCATACGTGCAGTCGTTGGATGCAATCTGAATTATTTCACGCAGACCCTCGTCCTCCACAATGTTAATTAGCCTGCAAGCTGTAGCCACTCATTTAGCTATTGCTGTTGAAAGCTTGCTGCTTGTAGAGTTGTCCAGGGGTTTCCCTCGCACACTATCAAGCGTGGTCTGCCACAAGCAAGATGTTTCGGGGCTAACGGGGCTGTCTGCATTAGCTGTGTGCTTGGCTAGCAAATGGTATTTGAGACTAGATGCACTCCAGTGGTAACTCAATTCACATCGACAGTAACTGGAAATAACTTTGGTCTTCTCGACAGACCCATCTGGCAGGACTTTGTAGCTGAACTTGCCATTCAAAATACTTTTTTCTTTATCCATTGCTGCTTGCTATCGCCATCCGACTTAACGTTAATGCTAGCTGATTCCTAAACTACGGGTCGGGCAAACGGTCATCATAACAGAACGTGCGTTAATGTGTCAAAACAAATGAGTGGCGTTAAAATGAATTTTTATCACTAAAAAGATACCACTTTCCATTGTGTCAATTATTAGGAAGTTTAAGGCCACTGGAACAGTGGCTAACCTGCCAGGTAGAGGATGCAAGTCTATCTTGCCCCCATGTGTAGTGAGATGGATGGTTTGAGAGGCAAAAAGAAGTCCATGTGGCACAGTTCAAGATCTCCAAAACAACCCGGCATCTTGGGGTTACACGGTGGCTAAAGCTACCATTCGACGATGCCTACATGACAATGGCCTTTATGGCAAAGATAATTCACCGACTTACATCTGACTACATCTGAACTACATCTGAACTACAATTGGAACTGTGTCATGTGGACAGATGAAACAAAAATCGAGCTTTTTGGACATGGACATCAACGTTATGTTTGACGTCCAAAGAATGCAAGTAATGTTGAAAAGCACCTCATGCCTACGGTGAAACATGATTGTTGATCTTTAATGCTTTGGGGTTGTTTTGCATCCACAGGCCCTTATTAAAATAGATGGAACCATAAATTCCAGCATGTACCAATAGATTTTGTCCAAAAACCTTGTTGCCTCTGCCAGGAAGCTACACCTTGGCCGCAGATGGACCTTGCAACAAGACAACGATCCTAAACATACATCCAAAGCAACTAAGAAATGGTTGACAGAGCACAAGATCAATGTCCTGACATGGCCATCTCAGTCTCCAGACCTGAATCGAATTGAACATTTGTGGTTTGAACTCAAACAAGCAGTCCACAAATGTCAACCCAAGAATCTGAAGGAACTAGAACAATTCTGCATGGAGGAATGGAGGATCCCCCCCAAGAAGTTCCATCACCTCGTATGACACTACAGAAGGTGACTACTTGCTGTTATAATGGCCAAGGGTGTCACGGTTTTACCTCGTTTGGCCTCTGGAGGGCGCATGGTCATGTGATGGTCTTTTCCCTTGTCTGCTTGAGGAATCATCTCCATTTCCGCCGTCCTTATATGGTCTTGTGTCGGTGTGGTTTCTGATTACTTTCAGCTGAGAGCTATCAGTGTTAATTCCATCCCTTATTTAAGGTCTCTGTTTCCTTCATGCAAACGCTTCTGTGTCAAACTAATTGTTACACGATAGCCGGTATTCCAAACAAAGGTTTAGCTTACCACCCTGTGGTTCTCTCAGTTAAAGAGAGAAGGTTCTAATTTATTTATCTCCAAACAAAGGGTTTTAAGCTCACCACTTCGGTGGTTTCCTTTTGAAATGTATTCTTTGTTTGTCGGGGCTAATGTTCCCCAGAGCTAAAGTCTCGATAGCCATTTATTTTCCACACTCCTCGGTGAGGAGCGTTTGCCCTTATTGGGTTGTTTCTGTTGGGTTTATTCCCGTGGAGTTTTGTCTCGGGGTTTTCTTATCCCTTTCCTTTTCTATTTGCTTTCCCCGCTCCCTAGTCTGTTTTCAGATTTAGTGGCTGATTGCTTGCGTTCAGCTTTTAGATACCTGTGAGATCTGCGTGTGGCTCTTCTACCTTCGATCCACACTACAAAGGGAGGAACCACAAAGTAAAAAAAAATGGTGAACCATTCGGTTGTGGTTCGTGCCAATGCATTATTATTAAAGGATATCATTTTCTGAATTTTGTGAGCATAAACTAAATCTCATTACTTATATAGTTTATTTTATATGATTTATTTTGTTCATTTTTATTAAGGGTGTGAATAAAACGGAGTCTACTGTATGTGCCTTTCCAATATGTGTTAAGAAGGAGACTGATAAGAGCTACAGGACTTTATGGCAAATAGTGGTCAATGTGGGCATGTGTCAACAATACAGAAAGCTCTCCACAATTCTGGTCTGTATGGTAGGGTGTCAAGAAGGAAGCCACTACTCAAACAAGTCCACATTCAGTGCTGTTTGAGGTATGCAAAAAAAAACCAACTTGATTCTGAAGCCATGTGGCAAAAAGTGTTGTGTGGTCATATGAAACCAAGATAGAAATTTTTGGCCTAAATGCAACATTTGACAAAAAACGAATTCAGAACATAATCTAAAGAACACCATCCATACGGTAAGGCATGGTGGTGGCAGCATTCTGTTTTAGGGTGTTTCTCATCAGCAGGGACTGGGTCACTTGTCAGGATAGAAGGGGAAATCAATGGAGCAAAATACAGAAATATTGTTGAGGAAAACCTGGTGCTCTGCAAGAAAGTTGAATTTGGGAAGGAGGTTCACCTATCAGCATGGTAATGACCAAGCACACAGTTAATGCAACAGTAGAGTGGCTAAAAAACAAAAAGGTGAATGTCCTTGAGTGGCGTAGTCAGAGCCCTGTGGAAACCTGTGTAATTACTTGAAGAGTGCAGTCCCTCGATGGTCCCCATTCAGTCTGACTGAGCTTGAACAGTTCTGTAAGGAAGAATGAGCAAACACTTCCCAATCTAGGTGTGCAAAGCTGGTAGGGACATATCCAAGCTGCATTATCCTGCTTGTAATTCAAGCAAATGGTGCTTCTATCAAGTACTAACTCAGCAGGGTGTAGACTTATCAATCCAAGTCATTCTAGTTTTTTATTGTTTATTAATGTTCAGAAATTTTGAGAATTTTGTTTCACTTGGAAGTTGTAGGGTAAAATGTATAAATGAAGATGGAAAAAGTCAGATTTAATGTTTTAATTGTAGGACAACAAAGTTGACTTTAAAGGGGCACTGTAGGACAACAAAGGTGACTTTAAAGGGGCACTGTATATTATCATAATATAAATATATAATGTAAATGCAAGTAATAAGAATGAAGAATCATTTAAACTAGATTAATCAGGGAAGCTAAGCATCTTCACACCTCTCTTCACACATCACACCCGACACCACAGCCAGACCCCTGTGCTCTGCCTCCTCTGACAAACTGACTGTCCCATCCCTCCGGGCCTCAGGCACCTGCTCCTCGCGGTCGCACCTCTTCTCAGTCTTCCACACTCGGTCAGGACCGTGGAATCACTGACCATCTTCCGGAAAGAGACTCAAAACCCACCTCTTTAGACTCCACTACCACTGAAATCTGTACATTTAACTAATTGTCATCACCAATGCTTACATGTTTATTACTGCTTTTCATAATATGTATCCATGTTTAAAACTTTCTCCAAAAAAAATCATAAATAAAGCTACTAACATTTTCTTTCCCGGTGTTACAGGTATGGTATGCAGCTGCCAACAATGATGTCTATTGCTGTATTACTGCATTGATCTCTTGCACAAACAATGATTGATCATATCATGTATTAATGCACATCTTGTAAGCTGCTCTGGATAAGAGCGTCTGCTAAATGCTTAAAATGTAAAATGCTAAATGTCTTTGACACCACTGATTTATACAGTGGGTATAAAATGTATTCACCCCCTGTGGCATTTTTCACATTTTATTTTCTTACTTGGATTTCTTGGATTACTTCTTCAAAATCGATTCTTGCCTAGAGTTTGCCAGAATGAATGTGGGAAACTCTCAAACCAAGTGGAGGAAGATTCTATGGTCTGATGAGACCAAGATTGAATTTCTGGCCGCAGAGTTAGGCACTATGTTTGGCGCAAGCCTAACACTGCACATCATCCCAACAACACTTCGTACCATGAAACATGGTGGCGGGAGCTTAATACTATGGTGATGCTTCTCTGCTTCAGGGACTGGAAAACTGGTCAAAATAGAGGGCAAAATAAATGGAACAAGATATACACAAATCTTGGAGGAAAACCTGCTGCTTAAATCCAGTTTGATTCCATGAAGTAAGAAAATAAATGTCAGTGGGGGTGAATATTTTTTATACCCTCTGTATATGTATATAACATTATACCTAGCTACTAGCACTACTAGTGTAGCACACTGTATTTACTGGTTATATATACAATTATGGGTAACATCTTTATGCAACTATGATTATATTACCTTGCGTTCCTTTTAAAATAATCGATTTGGTTGTTCATTGAAAGAGAAAGGTTGATTGAATACTCAGCAGCCTGCCCAGTGGTGAGTACATTATTTGTAGTAGAAAAACATAGTTTCAGTGCCATAGCAGGCATTGTGTGTTGGAAAAAGAATTTTCGTGAATGAATGCTTGTGTGAATTTTCCATCTTTTTCAGCTTTTGCCAACCTTTATCTCTCACTTTTGGGTTTAATATATATTAGAATTGTAACTATTAACATTAAGTGGAATGATTAATCAACTAATGCATTAGTCAAACTAAAAAACTTTGAAAGACATTAATCACGTTTATGTTTACAGATATTACATGTATAATGTGTTCACCAAAGAGCAATTTAGGTGTTGTAATATGGTTGTTGGCAGCCCAGCTGTGTATACACTACCAGTTTAGAACACCCCCATTTTCCAGTTTTTACTGTGAATAACTGAAATGGTACAAAGGTAAGCGGTAAACTGCCATAGGTAAAAAAAAAAAAAGTTTAGGTTACCAAAAATGGGAAAATAATGTAAATCTTTTGGCAGTGAGTAGTTTCCTACACCATCAAAAGGCACTTGGAAACTGGAGGAAACTCTGACAGGAAGAGGTCTGGCAGACCCAAAGCCACAACAAAATCAAAAGACAAGTTTCTGAGAGTCAACAGCTTGCGTGATAGGTGGCTCACAGGACAATATCTTCAAGCACAGCTTAACACTGGTCAAAGTAAGGAAGTGTTTTTGGTAACCTAAACTTTTTTTTACCTCTAGCAGTTTACCTTTGTATCATTTCAGGTTATTCACTGGACTTGAACTGCTTAAATTTCAGTAAAAACTGGAAAATGGGGGTGTTCTAAAACGGTTGACCGGTAGTGTATATATATATTGTGGCATCCCAAGGGGAAATGGCTGCCTGCCTCTTATGGAGCCACTGGAGAGGAAAAGACTACATTTCCCAGCAGCCCGCAGTCCCGCTCCTGAACGAAGTACATTTACATTTTACATTTTAAGCATTTAGCAGACGCTCTTATCCAGAGCGACTTACAAGATGTGCATTAATACATGGTAGGAACAATCATAGTTAGCGCACGAGATCAGTGCAGGAATACAGCAATAGACATCATTGCAGGCATCAGCATACCACACCTGTAACACCTGTAACACCAGGAAGGAAAAAGTTAGTTTGTTTATTATTTATTTTGTATTTTTTATTTTTTAATAAATAGTGTACAACAGGTAAATAGTGGTGACAACAGATAGACTGGTGTTCAGTGGTAGTGGAGTCTGAAGAGGTGGGTTTTGAGTCTCTTGCGGAAGATTGGAAGTGATTCCGCAGTCCTGACCAATTGCGGGAGGTCGTTCCACCAGCGAGGAACCAGGACAGAGAAGAGGCGAGACCGCGAGGAGCGGCTGCCAGGCGCCCGGGAGGGATGGGGCAGTCAGTTTGCCAGAGGAGGCAGAGCGGAGGAGTCTGGGTGGGGTGTAGGGAGTGATGAGTGACTGGAGGTATCGGGGAGCAGTACCTCTGGCCGCTTGAAAAGCAAGCACCAGTGACTTGAATCTGATGCGTGCTGCGATGGGGAGCCAGTGCAGGGAGGAGAGTAGAGGGGTGACGTGAGTGAACTTCGGCTGGTTGAACACCAGGCGAGCGGCAGCGTTCTGGACTAGTTGCAGAGGTTTGATGGCACAGGCCGGAAGGCCTGCCAGCAAGGAATTGCAGTAGTCCAGACGTGAGATCACCAGGGCCTGGACCAGGAGTTGAGTGGCCTCTTGGGTGAGGAACGGTCGGATCCTCCGGATGTTGTGGAGGGAGAAACGGCAGGTCCGAGCGATCGCTGCAATATGGCTCGAGAAGCACAGCTGGGTGTCCAGGGTTACCCCAAGACTCCTGGCCGACTGGGACGGAGACACTATGGAGCCTTCCACGGTGATTGACGCATCAATCATCGGGGAGCCCTTCGCTGGGAGGAAGAGCAGCTCTGTCTTCCCCAGGTTCAGCTTCAGGTCAAGCGATTGGGACTACGGACAGCTGAAGGCCATTCGGAGGCCTATTTAAAGGATTGATTTCTGTCACACTGAGTAGGTTGGTGGTGTTGGAGAGTGTGAAAGAGAAGTGTTTTGGATTGTTTGAAAGAGAAGTGTTTGGGATTGTTTGAGGACCCTGCTTTGTGTACCGACTTGTGGACTGCCTGAGGAACTGAACTGGATTTGTGGACTGGATTGTGGACTTTGTGTTTTTGGATTCCCCCGAATACCCCTCCCTTTCTTGTTTATCAAGATTCCTTAAAAAAAGTATTGTTTTGTTTGTATTACTGCCTCTGGGTTATTTAACTGCCTAAGCCCTCTGCAAAGGTCTGTGAGTGTCACCCAACCCCAAGGGACACCATTATTTATATATATATTATATTAGTTCCTCTTTCTACCGAAACACTAACTGTCATGCCCCTCACAAATACAAAATAATTTGGTGGTTACATTTTCAGGAATGGGTAATGACAATGCATGCGCTTGCATGATTACATGATCCGCACAGTGGCATGGTCTTGATAGGACCATATCCACCTGTATTTTCAAAGGAGCCATTGCAGGGATGATTTAAGCAAATCTATAGCAAATGAAAACTGCATTGTGACATAACAAGGGTATGTCATAGTTATGAATGGACATGACATCTTATGACATGTACAGTATTTTGTCATGGTAAGGACACTTAACTTTACTTGATTTTTTAAATGTTTTATAATAAAGTGTTACCATTTTTTTCTTTTTCAAGATGATCTTTCCTCATAGTACTGAATTGTCTATTCCCCAGTGTACTGGGTGAACATTCTGGGGTGTGTCATTAATGTCTAAGAACATTCTGTGTTAAAGTCTTGTATGTAATTTTGGCATGTTTCTGTCATGTTATCTGAAGTTTGATATCACTTTCACAATCTAAGATTGCTCTCCTGCTTTTCTCCCTCTCTCTCAGACAAACAACTGGTCCATTTTTCAGTTACCAGATTACATCCATCCTATGTATATTTGGAGTGTTCTTCAGTTCTTTCTCTCCTGGGGCTGTTGCTGTAAATCTAGTTTTCATCTCCCTTGTAAAAGAGACTGGGTAATTCAGTAGTACAGTCCCGACACAGCAAGATTCTGATAGCCTCCTCATAAAGACACCTGTTGTTCAGTCATTAACAATTATCCACTGCTGTACCAGACATCTCAATTAGTCATTTAATGATTACTAATTATGCAGACTTAATTTGTAATTGCCAGACCAGTGTTCATGGCTATTGATATACATTTTTTATTTCTGCAGTATTCACAATGATGTGTCAATAAAGTTTACCAGTAGCAAAATATGATTTGGCAAATTGTAATGTATTTTTTGTCTTTTTCCCCTTACTATAAAATAACTCAGACAAAAGTACAGTAAACACCCCCACCTTTTATATTGGAATTGCCACAATCACTATTGTGCCACCCAAACCTGTACCAAACTCATGTCAACTGGTTTATCTTTATCAAACCAATGAATGCTTAATCTTCTGGGGTTTGTTTTAGATCCAGTATATGTGAACAAACCAAAGACATGGGCATTGATTTTAGAAAGTACCCAGTAGCTCTAGTACAAACTATTATGAAAGACCAACGTGTTGAAATTGTTGAGGACTACAAATATCTCTGGACCATTATTAATAATAAGTTAGGATTTGAGGCAAACCATTTTTTATAGATGTTTTTTATTGAGTCAATTTTAACCTTTTCCATGGTTTGTTGGTTTGCAGGTCTGTGGAAGAACAAAAACAGATTGAGCCAGATTATGAAACAGTGCCATAAAATAACTGGTGTGCTTATTGACCTACCACAGTCTCCGCACTGGACAGCTGCACCAATTTATTCAACATTTCTGTGTAGGGCGTCGGTCTCTGCAGCAGGGGAGTTGTGGGGTTGCCTCTCTTATGCCACGGTGTTGCTGTGGAGGACCTTTGGCAATGTCGCAGTTGGCGAGATTGCTGGCAGGTGCCCGGAATTCTAGTTCCAAAGGTCACAATTATTTAATCATTATTTAATTGGTGTTGATGGTAAGTGATTATGTGTGTGTGTGTGTGTGTGTGTGTGTGTGTGTGTATGTGTATGTGTGTGTGTGTGTGTGTGTGTGTGTGTGTGTGTTGTAGACTTGTTGGTTTTCGTTCACGTGGGCGTGTTTGTGAGTGATGTTTGATGTGACTGTCGGGCATGGTGGCGCGCGTTTGTAATCCAAGTTTCTGGGAGGCGGAGTTGGTGTGGATAGTTTGTGTGTTTTCGTTAAGAGTGACTGAGTACAGTGCTTCCTATGAGTGTGGGAAAGAGAGAGAGGGCGCACTGAAAGTGTCCACCTCGCTCCCTCGGTGTGATTGGAAGAGACCTCGCACTAGGGCAGTGGAGTGTTTCTGGACAATGCCCCGAGAATTCTCACTGTGATGAGTGGTGTGGTCTCTGTGTTTGTGTTAAAAGAGAACTCAGACTGAAAAGTTTGAGTGTCTCTGTGTGCATGGGTTTGGAAAGCACTTGAAAAGTCAGTGAATATGTGTGAATGAGGTTATAGTGGAACTCCGGACTGAAGAGGTGCGGTGTCCTGTTGACATGTGTGTTGAGTGTGCGCAGGGACAGTGCGTAGAGTTCTACCCTGTCCTGTTAAGTGTTGATGCGTGTTAAATGTGGATGTATGAAAGCGGTGTGGAAAGCTGCTAATTGTCTATATTTGTTGTGTTTCCCTGGAAGGGGAGGAGGCGGGCTTTAATTGAGTTTTGTTCATTTAATTTTGGTTTGTTATTTTAGTTAATTGTTTTTGCCCAAAAGCTACTCGTGGCGAGTAGGGTGAAGACCTTGTGTTTTGTGTTTGTTTTATTTAACCAGGGGGGTATTTCACGAAGCTGGCTAAGAAAATCCGGGTTTACTAAAATAAACCTGATTTGAGTTAGCAGGCTAACAAACCGTAGATCAATTCCGTTTCACGAAACTAGATTGCGGCTCAAGAGGTCAAGCTAATCCAAGCCTGATGAAAGCCAGGTTTGGGCAAACTCTTACGTGCACGTTCACGAACTATTTCAACAGCCCGAGTAAGCGAATGTCGATTGAAACATTAGATTAGACAGAAATGGCAAAAGAACGTGCAGTGTCGTTTACCGTGGGGGAGCAGCAACTAATCATGGAATATTATGAAGACTACAAGACAATCATCACTAAAAAAGGCAACACCACCATCATTAACAAAGCGAGAGACACAGCCGATTGCATAAATGCATAAATTAAAACCATGGAAATGCGGTTCTCTGTGGCTCAGTTGGTAGAGCACAGCATTGCCAACGCTTAGGTTGTGGGTCAATCCCCACTGGGGCCGCATATACTGAAAATGTATGCATTCACTACTGTATGTCGCTTTGGATAAAAGCGTCTGCTAAATGGCGTATATTATTATATTAATTAGTACTATTGCGCAATCAGTGCTACAGTATGTGCTTTGCATCTCCTCAATTTAATAAAATAGTGGGGGGTTTTATAACTAATTTAAAGAACAATATTCTGACAAATGGCTCTGAAAATTACCAACCATTGATTTATTTATCACATTAAAAGAAATTAATTCTGACTTCATCCACTGAGTCTAAAACATTTTTGCAGTAACATGCAAATTAGTGCATATTTAATAAGTACCTCATTTGCATATTTTCATAAAAATAAATTCAGTCATAATACAAAGATATCTTGTATTTGTGTGTATATTTAACTGGTCAAATTTCATTCTGATAGGAGGAAATGAAAATGTTTTTTCTATTCACCTGTGGTACCTCCCCTTAACAAGACAAAACAAAAAGTGGAAGATAAGAAATAACTTATTGTAAGTGATTAATCGCAACTAGATCACGCTAAACTCTACCATTTCTGTGGTCTGAGCGGCGGCTTTACGCACAGCGTGGCACACAGTGGCTTTGCTGAGGTTCTCGGCATCCCCTACAGTGTACAGAAAGGTGCCACTGGCCAAAAAACGCAACCAAGTGCCCACCATTTGCACTACACTAATCGACTGGCTGCGATGCGTGTTGTTTCCCTGCCGGGAAAATCTATAGCGTTCGTACCGGTGCTCTTCTGAGAAACTGAGTGGATCAACTCTATCTTGGAACACCCTCTCCGCTCTAAAAGCTCTTCTAATTATTTGTGCCCCCTCATCTACGGGATTGTCTAAGAACGGACACGCCATGATCGAAACAGACCCAGTCAAAACACATTAGTTTTTATACTGTTTCAGAATAGCTTTTTTGACATATAATGCACATAAAAACCAGACAAAAACATGAATTGTAAATGGTTTAATAATATTATGACATAAAATGATTTTATTTTAACATAAACTGCAAATAAAAACTTGAAAAAAGTCAAAAACTTGAATTGTAAATGTTCTAATAATATGACAACGCAAAATAATTACTTGACAAAACAGTCTGGAACGTCTTCCTTCTAAGTCAGTGGTCCGTCCGAGTTGGTGTCACTGTAACACTGGCTGGATATTTGTGAATAAGTCCAGCTTGAACCACGGTAAGCCTGCTCCCGACCAGGCTAGCCCGAAAGCATATGTTGCCATAGTAACTTAACTGGCATCTAGTCAAGCTTGCTTCATGAAACCGAGTTATCCGAGAACGTATCCAGACTTGCTGAAATAAGTCAGGCTTACAGCTTAATCGCGTTTCGTGAAATACCCCCCTGCTCTCCCACTGTTTCTCTCTCCCGCGTCTGGTAGAGACAAAAAAAAAGGATCCAGTCCAGAGACTGGCTAACCCCACTCCTCTGCCACTTCTTACCATCGGCTGCTGTGCTCACATCCGGGGATTTGTCATGTGACGTGTGTCAATTTCCTTCCTGTGAAGCCGTTTCTGCTGGGGAGCTGTCCTGGGTCCTGGAGGGCTGTCCGCTCCCGTGCCATAATATATTATTATAATATGCTAACTTTAATGTGTGTTTTGTGGTTTTATGTTTTTATGCAGCAAAGCAAATTGCCTTATGGGACAAAGATTTACTCTACTCTACTAAACATCAGCCAGACACCTTGTTATGTGTTAAACCAGATTGGTTATTAAGGTATGCAGAGTATTTAAACTAATAATTGATTACTTAACACACTTCCAGGAAATGCAGGGCCCTACCTATTTACCATCAGTGGTGTTGTTGGTCATGTTAACAATTGTACTGACATAAGGTGTCCTTACTGGTGAGGTTGAAGAATTGCAGTTGAAGAACAATACCCTGGAAAATAATTGTGGCCTGGCTTGTCTGTAAGATATGCTAACATATATAAAGCCACCGCTGGTTCCTCTGACCTTATTCTGACATTTACTTGAGCTGAACAAGGACAGGTCCTTTTCTCTCTCCCCCATCTTTTCCTGGCTAATCAGGTGACTTGAAAAGAGGGCCCGATAAGGCCATTGTTCACGCTGACAGTATCCTGATGATATGGCTAGAGAAGATCTCTGGCAGGCCCTCCTCCCCCAGCCCCCTTTCAAAAACCCTCACAGAGCTACCAAGAGAGAACTCATTATTTCAGAGCATCCAGGGTTAATGAGCTCGCCAAAACTCAACCAGAGAAGAATCGTAACAATGGTGTAATAAAAGGGAAACGAAAACAAGTACGACATCTGTGTTTCTAAGACCACTGGCTTCTTCTGAATAATTATTGACGGCGATGGATTTCATCCTCACACTATATGGTGACGGATTACGTTACATGTTTGTAAATCCCTCCTGCTGACGAGTAATGATGTGCAGAAATGAGTAACGATGTGCATTGTGCGCTCTTTCAAAAGGCAAACCATGAATCCATGGTATCAAAATGGCATGTAGCACAGTAGCCGTTGTCTTTTGAACTCTGGTGGAAGTGTGTTGTACGAATATTGATGGTGATAAAGGTAGTAGCATGATGGCAACTTAAAGAGCCTCTGATTTTGCTTTGGAAATGAGCAGAAGATAACTGGGTACCGGCACTTCTGAGACGACTGTCCTGCCCCACTCCTCTGTCTTGGATGGACATTTTATTTTTTCTGGAGATGAATATGGCCTGCAGTACATAAATGTAAATAAAACCAGCTTCTGAATCTGGATACTTGCATTTTACACTCCCTTAAATACATTCTTATTCAAGGCACTTCACTGTCAAGGTGGTCACAAGATTGGTTTGTAGACTTTGTTTATACACATTTTCCTTTGTGGCTGGGAATGTCCACTCTCCTGAGATGGTCCACAATTGGATTGTTCATATTAATGTGGTTGTTTCAATGATGGCAATGTAGCTTCCTGCAAGGGCGTGGCAGTAGTTTGCTATATATGTGTCGAATTATACTCCATCCACAATTATGTTAGGTTCAGATTTTGGCTTGAATTATGTAAAGATCTGTTTAAACTGCTGTTGTCAAATAATCCTGAAAATCTCTCTCTCTCTCTCTCTCTCTCTCTCTCTCTCTCTCTCTCTCTCTCTCTCTCTCTCTCTCTCTCTCTCTCTCTCTCTCTCTCTCTCTCTCTCTCTCTCTCTCTCTCTCTCTCTCTCTCTCTCTCTCTCTCTCTCTCTCTCTCTCTCTCTCTCTCTCTCTCTCTCTCTCTCTCTCTCTCTCTCTCTCTCTCTCTCTCTCTCTCTCTCTCTCTCCACACACACACACACTTTCTATACATCGAGAAATTAGCTATGTCCATTGTGTGTTGTCCGGGCAATCTGTTTACCCAGATGGGATGAAATATATTGTGTCCTGCTACTGTGGCCTTCCGGCCATAGTGGGCTATTGCCATAGCCCAGACTCAAACTAGCCATATCTGAGGTGTAGGGCTCAGCCTCTGCTTGTGACAAGCATTTTTACCAACTGGAGCCCCCAGTAGACACTTTGGAGCCCCCAGGAGGATATCCCAATTATCCTCCCCTTTGTCTTTTTGACACCCAAGTGCATCCCCAATTGCATTTCTACTTTAACTTACAGGGTTTTTTCCCTCCAATGTCTGTCTGAAAGCTCTGGCCTTGGGGAGGGTGGGTTGTTTTTGGAGATGTGAAGTTTCATGCAGATTATTTGTCCATAAGTCTATGGACTGCATTGCAAACTGGTATTTTTGCTATACAGCATCACATACTGTATATTGTGAAGAATGCTCACAAATATACAGTATATAGAGTAACCATTGCAGATGTATATACTGTAGTTTAACAATGTATCATGTATCGGGGCCCTCCAGTGGTGTATCCAGCTAAAACACTGAATCTCATTATAGTAATGTGTCCCATGGTCTGGATGCAAATCCTGACTGCACCGGCTACGTGTGCAGTCCTCCAACAAAACAGCTGTTCAGTTCAGCTCCTGGACTGTACAGTGAAAATAAATGCTCGCTGGCTGCACATAGTAAGAAAATACGTGCTTGTCTGCACTCTCCTGATTTGAGGCAAGATGTTCCAGCAATAGAATTGCCTGGCTCATACTTACAATGGGGCATTCCAAATTGGGGAATAACAAAAAAAGGGGGTGAAAAAGTGATTATTTTGTCTTTAAGTATAATTCTTTTTAAGCATTTCCTTTGTTCATTCAACCATCTGAGCTCTAATGAGTTCAAATTTCTACTGCACACACTACAGTCATATTCATGTCTATTGGAAAGAAAATATATTTTGTGGGCCAATTCTACTTTATGAAATTTTATAAGCAACACACAGGTGTCCCTGCAATGGATGAATCTTATTTTGTTTCAGTCTAAAGAAATCAAAAGTATCCATTTTAGTACCCTACTTTCTGTCATCTTAAAAATGCACACACGAACATATTAACCTCTTCCAAGGATGCATTAAAAATACTGTAACAGGAGTGTTACTGGTGGTAATCGATGAGTGAGACCTTAATAACATTACAGATCTTGATGGCTTGTAAGGGCTCCATCATGAGGTATGTAATGCATTTTTAAATATTCTTGGCTCTCCAGTAACTCCTTAAATGTGTTGATGCAATGCATAATGATTCACTTAAACTGGCTTGGTCAGGTGTATTTTGCATCATTTCTATGTAACGAGTGAATTCCCAAATTGCTATTATACATGATAAAGGTGTGAAATTGCTTTTGGATGACACCATTTTGTCACTTAAAAATCACGCCAGACCCAGATATTGGAACCACTTTATATCACTAGCCATGTTCTGACTGGCCACAAGGATCTGGGGAAGCTATTAACTTAAGTAATGAAGAGGAAGTAAATCACATTTAAACTGCGATAACTACACTCAGAAAAGGTCTCCTGCAACATATCGCAGCTAATGTCTCAGAAGTTTTCCTCTGGCTCCACCCTGCCAATCACAAGTTGATGCATCATCAAACAATCTTGTGGGGTCCTGCAATTTTGAGACATCAGGTGAGACGGCGGTGCTAAACTCAGTGCCTGGTCGGGTGCTTGATCGTTCTTTGCAGCAATTCGTGTTCTTACTTGATATTTTACAAATTATTCACTTGGTCTTTTGGTGAAATTATTTGGCTGTTAAAAATATATTGGCTCGTGAATAGCTACCAGATTTGTCAAAAAATATATATACACTACCGGTCAAAAGTTTTAGAACACCCCCATTTTCCAGTTTTTACTGAAATTGAAACAGTTCAAGTCCAGTGAATAACCTGAAATGGTACAAAGGTAAGCGGTAAACTGCCATAGGTTAAAAAAAAAAGTTGGGTTACCAAAAACTGAAAAATAATGTAAATTCTTTGGTTTGGTTAGTTTTCTACACTATCAAAAGCCACTTGGAAACTGGAGGAAACTCTGACAGGAAGAGGTCTGGCAGACCCAAAGCCACAACAAAATCAGAAGACAAGTTTCTGAGAGTCAACAGCTTGCGTGATAGGCGGCTCACAGGACAACAGCTTCAAGCACAGCTTAACACTGGTAAAAGTAAAGAAGTTTCAACTGTGAAGAGAAGACTTTGAGCTGCAGGTTTGACAGGTTGAGTGGCAGTAAGAAAGCCATTGCTAAGATGGCAAAATAAGAAAAAGAGGCTTGCCTGGGCCATGAAGCACCGCCAGTGGACTACTGAAGATTGGTAGAAGGTCTTATGGACCGATGAATCCAAATTTTAAATCTTGACATTTTGAAAGGTTTTTGTATGCCGTCGGGTAGGCGAAATAATGGTTCCTCGGTGTGTGACACCAACTGTCAAGCATGGAGGAGGAAGTGTGATGGTCTGGGGCTCTTTTGCTGGATCCAGAGTCAGCGACTTGCACAGAGTGACTGTTAACCCACGTTAACCCATTATTTTCCAGTTTTTGGTAACCTAAACTTTTTTTTAACCTCTGGCAGTTTACCACTTACCTTTGTACCATTTCAGGTTATCCACTGGACTTATATACTATATATATATATATATATATATATATATATATATATATATATATATATATTTAAAAAGAAGAAAAATATATTTACAATATATACATTTATATAGCCTATATAACTTTTATATATTTTAAATATTATCAAATATAATTCCAAATTCCCCCCCACGCCAGACTATCACAATTGTTCGTTAAGTGACGGCAGATCAGCATGTTATAACGGCCTCGAACATGCCAGATGAAGGGAAAAAAAAAAAACACACCAGTCAAGTCATTTATAACAATCCTTTTCAGTTTAATATACCGCTTGATGCTTTTATGAAAGAAAAGTATTTGTAGTATTTTAATAATTGAAAACATTTTCAGTAAAAAAAAAAAATATGGCAAAAAAAGTAGGCTGAATAACTGCCAACATTGGCAAAACTGGCTGGAAATTAAAGATACTATGAATATTAACCAAAAACATGACCCAAAAGTACTTAAAATAACCGCCAACACTGACAAAACTGCTAAAGGTTAGGGAATACTAAAATGCCTAAAACATTTTTGTAACACCAAAAAGTATCGCTATTTCAAATTACTGCCAATATTAACAGCAGTATTAAAACCTAGCCTACTGTAGGAATACAATTTTTAAAAAGGCTTCTTAGTCGGGACAGTCTGTCTCTGGGATCTGTAATGAAACAATCTAGAATATAATGGGCATTACATAGCCATGGATTTAAAACACCCCCACAATAAGGTTTTAATTTTAATATTGGGTGTCAAAGCAATGAGCAGGCAGTCCTCCAGTGACATGTGTGAGAGTTGGTTTCATTTGTGCATCTTGATGGCATTCGTTGATGAAAAGGACGACTCGCATGTGTACAGTAAGTCGACCCAAACATTGTGAGCAAGTTTCTTGATTGTGGGGTACTCTTCAAAGTTCTGGCCTTTGGTACTGCATGCATTGAATGCATTGCTGATCTGGCTGGGTGCTTGGCTCAGTTCTCACTGAATTGCTGACTCGTCCAACAGTGGCATCACCTGTATGGAAAGAGAAGAGAATTCTCCACCTGGGCTGATTGAGAGTGGGTCCCATACAAATACGATTACATCATTATGAATGCCGAAATCTGTGAATCTGGTGGAGAAATTGTCAATCAGCTCACCATGAAGTCTTTCATCGTCTCTGTGACAATGTTGTAGCGTATTCCCTCTCCCAGTTGTTTTTTCAGAGTGCTAAAGTGCAGTAGCCTTTCGGATGAGATGTCTGAATGGAACATCTTTCCAAAGGCATCAGGGCACAGGAAGATGTTTTGACTTAGGGGTGCTGAAATCCCAAATGAAACAAATATAACGTTATAATTACGTGACATGGATTGAATAGTATTGTTCCGTATAATTTTGATACAGAATTCAGTTCCCTGACATGCCATTTGTAAAGTTTTAATTGTTTCAATTTATTAAATATATTTAAATTGTGACGAGTAGAAGGACATGGCCAGAACATCTGATAACACACAAACAGCATGTTAGTGCTGGCTGCCACAGAGATGCAGCTCAACCTGGAACCTGGCTAGGTTGTCAAGGCAAACAGCAATACATAAACAAACATGGAGGCATGCATTTAAACACACATAGAAAGTTGCCTCATGGTGAGCTAACTACCACTGCTTGCTACAATATTCTTTAAAATGTCATTAATTGCAACTGCAATAATTCATTTTTGAGACATTTTGAATGAAAATATAAAAACACAATTGCTCAATCAATGGTCGATCAAATGTTTGCTTCTCTTATGAACTTTTTTAAACCTCTGTTCAGCACCTCCCGCAGTTTCACACCAATTATGACAAACAGGCACAGACGCTCACTTGTTTTTGTCTTGTAAATATGATATACTAATACTATATTAGAAAACTGTTCATGACAGAGAGTGCTGCGGCACCCGCAGCACCCCCACTTCCTGCGTGTATGAAAGGCATCAAGCTTTTCAATCAGGTCCATGACTGTTTTGTTTCTTCCTTGCAATTGCATGTTTAATGTATTCAAGTGACAAAATATTATGTTGGCCAGAAAAGCAATATTAGAGAGAAAGTCCTGGTTTTCCAGAATGAAAAGGAGATTCACTGCTGCCTTCAATTTGCTTCTGCTATGGAAATCTACAACCTGGTCCTGCAGCTTGCAGAATCCCTTTACTCAGCCAGCGCATGTTGTTGAGAAAAAGAAAATCATTGCAGGTTGCAGGTCATTCTGACACAAACTGTCTGAAAGGACAGTGTTGGGTGCTTCATGTCCCTTAGATAAAGTTGATGGTTTTCATGATTTTACCCATGACATCTTTCAGGTCTCCACTTAATCCGGCACACAACACACCCTGGTGGATAAGACAATGTAATTTGGGGAGTGATCTACTTTAATCTATTTACCAGGCCCTTATGTCTCACGACCATTGAAGGAGCCCCATTGGTGACAACAAGATCAACCTTTTCAAAAGACTTCAAAAGACTTATTTTAATTTAGCAAAGATTATGCGGTGTGTGGAGTGGTGTGGCCCTCCAGAGAAATTAAATGAAGCAATTATCCTTTCCTTCCAAATAACGGACATAGATGTGCAGCTGTGCAATATTGGTGTTGTCCGTTGACTCGTCGATTGCAAGGGACATGCTTTGGGATTTGTGGATCCCGTCAAGCACAAATCTTTCAACATTGCTTTTCGCTTTCTCTTGTTGGCACATGAATTTTACTGCTCTGAGCATAGCTAGATGTTAATGCGTCAATCTTTTTGCGTCAGGCTTCTGACATTGGTGGAAAATAAATGTCAAAGTTGGCATGCTTTGTTTCGAAGTGGCGTCTCAAATTTAACTCTTTGCAAGCGGCAACTGTTTCGTACATCTGGCTTTAATGAATTAAGGTAATATGAACACATACTGTATTTTGAAAGTGCGATTTTCATTGTCAACTTTCTGTTTCTGACTTTTTGAGAGTACCATTTTCTATTGCTAGCAAAAAAATGAATATTTCTGGCTAGCTAGCTATTACATGTAATCGTTCAGCAGTAGTGTAGCATAATGTAGTGTAGACCCTTTGGGTATTTTTTTCCATCAATCAACATAGGCTACGATAGCTACTATGGTAGCCTAAAAATGGATTGAAAACAGAGAGATGGGTGATCACGTTAGGCTACGCAGTGTAATCAGGGTAAGAAATTACTGTATAATGTTATTGCCATCAATTAAATGTACTGCAGTGAACAAATTGGCCTGAAAATTGGCCTGAAGGTAAATGTTCTCATCAGATGCCGACCCCTGCTCTACCCCATGCGCAGCACCTCCCCCCACACCACCATACCAAAACAACAGCAACATCAACCCAAAGCACCCTCCACCCCACAGCAAAGCCTAAACTCTCCCCCCAATCCACCCCACCCCAAGCCCCCAGGGGAATGCATACTTTTTTGTTCTGTTTTCTTGCAATTTTGCACATAATTGGAGCTGAGGACTGTACTTGAATAGAGGCCAGTTTCATCTAAAATTAAATGGAAATGTAATATAATAGAAAAAAACACATGAATATAAAAGCATTACTAAATAAATAATTGTATATTTATATGCATGGAAAGATGCTTATTTCAAGTGGCCAATCAGTGCTACTGCAGTTTGAAGAGCGTTATGGAGGAAATTATGGATCACCAGTAAATTTGTGGTGGAATGTGAAAAATAAATAGTAATAGTGAATATTTTTTTAATGATGACATGGAAAAGTAAAAAAATGAGAAACATTTCTTTTTTCCTATTTAGAATTTTCTTACTTTCAACTACAACTTCTGGAGGAAATGTACATATTGCTAAAATGTATTATGTATGCATTTATGTATATAAACATAAATGTATATTGCTAAATAACTAATTGGACAAATAATAGTCCAGGGAACAAAAAACAGTGTTCACGCAATGACACTATTATGGTAAAGACATTGGCATGTGTGAATCCACACCTGTTACGTATAAAACAATTTATGATCTACTTAGAAAGCAGACGGGTACTTTGAAGCTTCCCCTCATCTGTTAAACACTGAAGAGAAAGAGGGGAGTTGATGGATAGGATGCTTTATATGACAGTACAGTACCTTCCAAAAATTATGCACAACCTTGATAAAGATGAGCAAAGAAAGCTGTATGAAATAAACAGTACGGGCAATGAGTTATACTGTATTGTATGCTCAAAAATGGGAAAATTATAAGATTATAACTATGAAAACTATAACTAGAGCTAAACTATAAGATTATTATAGAATGACCTCTGAGGATTATCTGAGGTTAAGAATTAACTGAGAAATTATAAAACTATAAGATACTATTTCATTTTATTAGAGAATACTGATTCTGCTATTTGATTTATGTTGTTTTTTAAAAAGCCAAATCATTCTGGTAGTTCGGATGGTTTCTCTTTATCATACCATGCCATCATCGGAAACAGGCTTCCACTGGAAATCACCTAAGGCTTTAATTTATTTAGGGAAATATTATGAAACCGCTTAAGTGAAACTAAGTAAGACCTCAGCATATAGACCTCTGCATATATAATTGTATTCTATTCTGTTATCTAAAAATCATCAGCCTGCACTCTGAGGTAAAACATTTCTCACAGATTAGCTTAGTATAAATATATACATTAATATGACTCAACATATTTTTTTCTCACAAATAATGAATGACAGGTAACAAGATAAACAAGAATGAAGGTGTTCTCTATTTACTTTGGGGTCAATTACGCACAGCAAATTAAATGATTAAATAACTATCTAAAATAAATTGAATATTGGCAACGTAGAAAGTTTAAACCATCTCCTATCATCCAACACTCAACAATCTCACGCTACCTGCTGCAGCTCATGACTTATAATGACATTCTCACATACAGTGGGGAAAATAAGTATTTCACCCCCTGCTGATTTTGTGAGTTTGCCCCCTTACAAAGAAAGGAACGGAACGGTCGGTCTATAAATTTCATGGTAGGTTCATCTTAACAGTGAGAGACAGAATATTTTTTTTTAAATCCCAGAAAATCACATTATATGAATTTTAAACATTTATTTGTGTTTTATTGAGGAAAATAAGTATTTCACCCCCTAGCAAAACAGCAAGAATTTTGGCTCCCACAGACCGGTTATGTGACCAGGAGGCACACAGATTAGTCCTCTTACTTAATTAGTACTCGTAATTAAGTACTCGTTACCTGTATAAAAGACAACTGTCCACAGAATCAATCAATGAATCAGATTCCAACCTCTCCACAATGGGCAAGACCAAAGAATTGTCTAAGGACATCAGGGACAAAATTGTAGACCTGCACAAGACTGGAATGGGCTACAAGACCATTGGCAAGCAGCTTGGTGAGAAGGAGTCAACTGTTGGTGCGATAATTAGAAAATGGAAGAAACACCAATTGACCATCAATCTCCCTCGGTCTGGGGCTCCACGCAAGATCTCACCTCGTGGAGTGAACCTGATCATGAGAAAGGTGAGGGAACAACCCAGAACTACACGGCTGGAGCTTGTTGATGATCTCAAGGCAGCTGGGACCACAGTCGCCAAGATGACCATTGGTAACACACTACGACGTAATGGATTGAAATCCTGTAGTGCCCGCAAGGTCCCCCTGCTCAAGAAGGCACACGTACAGGCCCGTCTGAAGTTTGCCAATGAGCACCTGGATGATTCAGAGGAGGCTTGGGAGAAAGTGCTGTGGTCAGATGAGACTAAAATCGAGCTCTTTGGCATCAACTCGACTCGCCGTGTTTGGAGGAAGAAAAAGCTGCATTGGACCCCAAGAACACCATCCCCACCGTCAAGCATGGCGGTGGAAACATTATGCTTTGGGGCTGTTTCTCTGCTAAGGGCACAGGACGACTTCACCGGATCGAGGGAGGATGAATGGGGCCATGTACCGGGAAATCTTGGGTGAGAACCTCCTTCCGTCAGCCAGGACACTGAAAATGGATTTCTAAGGATTTGGAGAGGATCTGCAAAGAGGAGTGGGCCAAAATCCCTCCTGGGATCTGCGCAAACTTGGTGACCAACTACAAGAAACGTCTGACCGCTGTGCTTGCCAACAAGGGTTTCTCCACCAAGTACTGAGTCATGTTTTGCTAGGGGGTGAAATACTTATTTTCCTCAATAAAACACAAATAAATGTTTAAAATTCATATAATGTAATTTTCTGGGATTTTTTTAAATATTCTGTCTCTCACTGTTAAGATGAACCTACCATGAAAATTATAGACCGTTCCTTTCTTTGTAAGGGGGCAAACTCACAAAATCAGCAGGGGGTGAAATACTTATTTTCCCCACTGTATGACATCATACGACACAAGATAGACAAAGATATCGGTACAAGATAGACAAATAGAATGGCAATATTGCACTTGGCACAGCCCTATGCCCAACTGACATTTCAAAATGCTCACCATGGCAACGCATTATAGAACCACCCCTAGTTACAGCGCTTTTAAACTTTTAAACTTCTTAATTATTGACCTAATAGTGGAAAGTGGTATGTTTCATGTTTTTAAATGTGTTTGTAACTTGTGAAGGTCAACAAACTTCTTGTTCAGTGGTTGAAATGAGGGGGGTCTGGGGGGATCCGAGACCACCCATAAGCCACAAGGGACCCTCCATAAGAAATATTTTTTTAAGCTTAGGGGGTCCCATCTTTATTTTAACATATTTTAACAAATGTGAGTCAAACAGGACATTATAACTGTATAGAACCAACCAATAGAAATGGTCTTTAAGAATTATTTAAGATCCGTGGGTTCTGTCAGGCCCAAATGTACCCGGCTGCCAAAATGTGACCGGGTTGCATCACCCGGGTTAGGCCACAATAGCATTCGAATGGCAGCTAGCGTCCATTGCAAAATTATTGTGGGTTATGCTCTTGTTCAACTTACTATAGCCCATCGTTTAAATGTATTTATAATTTAGGTTTGTGTTGGAATATTTGCAGTGGAAGAGATACATTCCTCAAATTAAAAAACATAACAAGCCAGCCTGTCAGCATAGACGATAAAGGAAATGTTTATGCTATAAAAAATCTTTGATGTCAGTGCATAAATCAGATGTATTTTTTCAAATCCAATTAAGTAGAAAGTAGCCATGCTAACTCAGTGCAAAGGCACTACACCAGCATGTGTCATATACGATTAATACATTTATCATGAAAAGTTGAGGGGTTTAATACTAGAATTTGTTCCCAGGAAGTAGCCAAATATTCAGTGGTCCATGTAGTTTGAAGGTTTTCAACATACAGTATCTCTGCGGGAGAGGACATTTTTGTAGGCTACTTTATAAAAGCCATTTCTAAATAATTTTTGTCCACCAACTAATAGTTTTGGTCTCAAACATTATTTAATTCCTTATTTTAAAAGTGTGAATGACAATTTTTTAAACCGAGTGACCTGGCAGGCTGCTATGCTATCGATAGCCATGTGAACTAGCTACGATGTCAACCCTGGCCTGAACAACAAGCTGCCTCTGTGGGATATACTAGGCTCTCCCCCCTATAAAAGCATATTTTCTATTTGCTTTTATCTATCTCCCTATAAGAAAAGATTCTTATACAAAGATGGGTCACAGCCATAAAGCTGTGATAGATGGCAAGTCGGTGATATAAATAATCAGGGTTAAATTGGTTTCTGTGAAAAGTTCTTGCAGAATGTTTACAAGATAGCTAGGTCAGCTAACACTCATGATGCCAATAATGTTACCGGTTGCTAACATTATTATACCTAACCTATACAGCCCCTGGCCATCTAAGGTGAGCCCAGCCCAGCCTTCCTCAGCTCAGGAAGCCCAACCTTCGCTCAGCCCAGCCTAGATCAGGCCAGGTCAGACATGGAGAGAGGAAGAGAGAGCAAGGATGAAGAGAAGGTGGCTTCTCACCGACTTTTTTGAACTGTAATTTTTCCAATTATGGCTACTGGTGATGAATTTAGACAGACAAACAATGATTAGCTTAGATACCATGGATTTTTTCACAAAATGCATCATGAAGTTTGATTTAATATTAGTCTAATGTATTTAATGTATATTTTTGAAAATTAATTTGAACTAAACTTATGCACGCATGCACATACATCTGGGGGGCCCGCCAAGAGCCATTGGCCACTGGTCTTGTTTCTCCTAAGAGTTATTTGCCTTTCCCCATGGTGATGGATGACAAATGGATTTTACATGTGTGTTACCTCACAGTACAGTACCAGTCAAAAGTTTGAGTACACCTGCTGGAAACTAGGTTTATCTCATAATTGACAATGTTTTACACCATATAAGTTTCTTTGAATACTTGAAAATTACAAAAAACACATGTAACGATAAACAAAAGGAACATCAAAGCAATGTTCAATCAAATTTAATTGAAAATTGAATCTTGGATTCCTCAAAATAGCCACCCTTTCGGTTAATACGTTTCAGCAGGAAATCACCCGATATGTCTTCCCAGCTCTCCTGCAGCAATTCCCAGAGGCACTTGTGGATTGCTTTGCTTTGACTGTTCTGTCCAGTTCATCCCATACAAGTTCTATGGGATTGAAGTCTGGACACTGGGCAGGCCAGGTCCTTAGTTTGAGTTGTCCTTCACGTTCCCCCTTCACCAGATAGTTCTTGCACAACTTCAAGGTGTGTTTCGGGTCATTATCTTGCTCAAGAATGAGGGAGTGCCCGCTTAGCCGTAGTCCAGATGGAAGGTGTACTCAAACTTTTGACTGGTACTGTATGTATATTTTTATACCCCAGTCAAACAGAAAAAAATGTGAGGCCACAGTAAAAATTCCCTAAGATTATGATGAATTTAAAAAAGTTGCATGTTAATGTTGATTTATTTTTGTTGCATTGTATTTAAAACAATTGTTGATGTATGAATAATTGTGAATGAAAAATGACTTGTATTACTGAGCACTTATATTACTATAAAACAAATGCACATTTGTTCACGTTATTAGAGGATCGTTTATTATTTTTAGGCAGCCCTTCTTTCCTCATCTTTATCGCATATATTTGTAGACGAAAAATTGTTAGAATTAAAAAAATGTATAATAGTTTTGCCAGAAATATTTTGTGTGGTCTGGGGAATGAGAATTTTTTAAATTAAATGAAATAAATTGACTTATGACTCAAACAAATGTGTATGGCTTTGAAAGTTTTATTTAAATTTTTTGTGCTCGAACGTAAATTGATGTGTCATTGTTAATATATATATTTTTTATCGTCCATATATATGTATTACCCATGGACATCTTGTGATTGAGTTGAGATTGAGATCTTGTGAGATTGTGTTGACTCCGAACAGAAGATTGAGCTTTTCAGTGATCCACAGATTTGACTGAGGCTTATGGGTAGCACATAGGGCTTGAACTAGGACTCTCTTGGATGCTCAGCCTGAAGAAATCCCATTTGATGGCAGTCCGATGTTAAGTGTTATTAGGAAGCAAGCTATGAAATCTATACACTAATTAGGGCCTTCGCCACTCGCCTGCACACCTCACTGGGTATTGTTTCAAAGATAAAGGAGAAGGTAAAGTCTTTTGTGTGCTTTTGATCCCTCTCAGATTCAGGAGCAGGGAGGCGTGTGTTTAAAGAGCTTGTGGAATGGCCTGCATGATTGTCAGCATTTGAGTGTCTTGAGAGTGCTGCGAGTGCCAAATAATGAGAAAGCCTGGATGCTTCAGATGCATTTTCGCATGTGCGTGTTTGATAACTGAATGTTTTGTTTAGTTTTTTTGTATTATGATTATATGAGTGTAGTTATGCTGCCGAGTTGTGTTGGCACTCATAGGTGTAACCATGCATGTTACACAGGAAGAAATCTTTATGAAATCAAAAGAAAACAGTATTTTATATTTAAAATGCAATTTAAAATTAAATTAAATTAAATTAGTAGATTTATGGCAACAATTAAGAAAAAAAAAAAATAGTACTCACTTATTAAGCTAATTAACTCGCTTATTTGCTGTTAAAAAGACTAGATTTTTTAAGCAGTAGCTGGATGATGCACATGATATTATTTTAAATATATTTCAACCTGTATTATATACTACTATATATGCCTTAATGAACTGATGAGAGCAGTGTCCTGTAAGTATTTTTCAGACAGTACAGTATGATAGCAATTTCTCTAAACAGGACAATAAAAAATCTATATATATGTTGTTCCTAAGCTATAAAACTTTTCATTAATCTATACAACTTTTTCAGTACTATTCAGCAAACATTCTGATCTGATCTGATCCATCTTGAATGTTTCAATTCAAGTCTCATTTTTTGTCTTATATAGAGCTGATTTTAAATGATTGTATCAAAGACTGCCTTTTTAAATTTGAATCAGACAGTTATAATTAGATGCTTATTTTATAAAAGCATTATAATTTGAAAATATTCAGAACTAAGTCAATAAACTGAATAAATTATTTTTATAAACGTTATTTGTTTTTTGTATTCTTGATTTATTTGACATTTTACTCTTTTCATTTGAATTTCTTATGATACTGCCATTAATCTAGTTGTGTTGGTATTTTTAGTTTGCAATTTTCACTCAAATTAGGTGTTTAGTCATCACTAAAAACAAACGCACAAACGAAGAACATTCAGTCTTTCATAATATATTTAGGGGAAAAAATGCTGCCATTTCTCATTCAGAAAAATAACAAATTAAATCTTCAATTTAAAATATTGTTCTGCTGTTCAGAGGGCTGCTGGTTCATCTCCTTTGTGCAATTTAATTATATTCATTACTATATAAACAGGCCACAGGATAATTACTCTGTTTTGCCACGGCTCTCAGTGCACCAAGACTGTAATCATAGACAATGGTCTTTGAAATAGAACATTTCAGATTTTTTGTTTTGTTTTAAATGAGCCCATATTATGATTTTGGAAAAAATATATAAAAGAAAAAAATATCTACAAGAATGATATAGCCCCTACTATTTTATGTAGAAATAGATTTGGTATATACTGAAGCCTTGGAACCAGTTACCAGGCAGGGAGAAAAAAGAGAAGTGGCGGAAAAATATCTAGAATATAAGCGTGCACTGTAATAACAATGTAGTGAATAACAGGGATCAGGGCAGGAGAGTACAGTACATGCTCTCAGCAGAGAGGCCCTGACACAAGAAGATTAGCTATGAGCAGCACTTACAGTACGTGCCAGTAATTTGGGTAATTTTATTGCAGGGTTTGTCGATCCTGAAATTATGCCGCTGCTGTCTTTGTGTGCTCTGTAATTTCTCAGTTTCTCGCTCCGTGATTGAAGTGAAATGGAAGCTACCAGCCTCAGTGTTTTCTCTCAAGGAGAATAGCAGCAGTTTGTGTTTTTTTTCCCTCACTCACTCGCTCTCTTCCTTTCACTCTATTTCTCTTTCTCTCACATCTTTTTAACAAAACACTCTACTGGGGTAGCAGACAAGGCATTATCAAACATTTGTCTGTATATTCATGTTTTATTTGAATGGAAGAGGAGGTTTTCCTTGTTTAAAGATCCACAGTGTCTCATGATCAGCTGTTAATTGTTTTGTGTATTATTGTTGAAATGATCATTATTTTGTATGTTCAAATTAAGCATCTAAAAAATAGTATTCACAGGAAACCACTGTATGGAATTTCTTATGGAATTTCTTTATCAGAAAGTTATATTGTAGTGTGTTATTAATACCTTATTAGAATTATATTTATAAGTGCATAACCATTTGGAGGTTATTCCATTTAATACAAATTTGTATGAACAAACAGGATTTGTGAAACGAATAACAGTTTAAATATTTGAGTTAATTATGCATATTTACGCAAGTCTTACATGAGCTTAGCTTTACTACCAGGGGGAAAAAAATCATCTTACTATGTGCTTACTTGAGATAATGTTATTCGTTTTCATTGCAAAAATCTGCACCGTGGTGAGTAAGATAGTGTGCCCGGTAACAAATTACAGTGTAAATCTGCTCTGTTAAGGCCTGTTCAAGGTTTGAAAAGACTGCGACAAATAGCTTCTCTATTTACCATGGAGACTGGGGGCCGTGTTAGTGGTTTCTCTGGTAACCAAGGCCTTTCAGTATTGCTCCGGCCGTTGAACTTCCCAGCAGAGACAAAAGAATGACCTGTGCTGGTGATTTCTTATCTTTAAAAAATCCCATCATGCCCTGGGTTTTACTGTAGCCCTCACAGATATAGGAAAATGTATAGGAAAATGGGGGGGGGGGTTCTCAAAGTGAGCTGGTAGGAAGGGGTGTCTTGGCTTCACCTCTTTCAACCTGCTGTAAATTAATCTCAGGGAAAAAATAATAAGAATGAATCCAAATGAAACCCTGTTTCACTGCTACGTGTTAAAAAAATCAAACCGAGAGAAATCGTTTAGACCTGGACAGACAAGAAAACAACATACAGACACTTGACATCTCCAACTGGAATGATGCAATATATATATATATATATATACACAGTATATGTGTATACATTCAGTGGCCACTTTATTAAGTACACCTTTCTAGTGCTGGGTAGCACCCCCCTTTGCCCCCAGAACAGCCTGAATTCTTCATGGCATGGATTCAACAAGGTCCTGGAAACATTCCTCAGAGATTCTGGTCCATGTTGACATGATAGCATCATGCAGTTGCTGCAGATTTGTCAGCTGCACATTCATGTTACGAATCTCCCATTCCACCACATCCCAAAGGTGCTCTATTGGACTGAGATCTGGTGACTGTTAAGGCCATTGGAGCACACTGAACTCATTGTCATGTTCGTGGAACCAGCTTGAGATGACGTGTGCTTTGTGGCATGGCGCATTATCCTGCTGGAAGTAGCCATTAGAGGATGGGTAGACTGTGGCCATACAGGGATGCACGTGGTCAGCAACAAGACTCAGGTGGGCTGTGACATTTAAACAATGCTCAATTGGTATTAAGGGGCCTAATGTGTGCCAAGAAAACATTCCCCACACCATTACACCACCACCACCAGCCTGAACCTTTGACACAAGACAGGATGGATGCATGGATTTATGTTGTTTACGGCAAATTCTGACCCTACCATCTGCATGTTGCAGCAGAAATCGAGATTCGTCAGACCACACAACGTTTTTCCAATCTTCAACTGTCCAGTTTTGGTGAGCCTGTGCCCACTGTAGCCTCACTTTCCTGTTCTTAGCTGACACGAGTGGAACCCGGTGTGGTCTTCTGCTGCTGTAGCCTATCCACTTCAAGGTTTGACGTGTTGTGCGGTATGCAGAGATGCTCTTCTGCATACCACTGTTGTAACGCGTGGTTATTTGAGTTCCTGTCGCCTTCCTGTCAGCTTGAACCAGTCTGGCCATTCTCCTTTGATCGCCCTCATTAACAAGGCATTTTAACACCCAGAACTGCCGCTCACTGGATGTTTTTTGTTTTTTGCATCATTCTCTATAAACTCTAGAGACTGTTGTGTGTCAAAATCCCATGAAATCAGCAGTTTCTGAGATACTCACACCCCATCTGGCACCAACAAAAATCCCGGGAAACTCACGGGGGTCACTTACTACACAGACAGACGCAGTCACGGTTACCATACTAATCCAACACATGGGAAACTGACACACAAGGAATCATGGGAGACTGAACACAAACAACAATGTAGCATCACAGTTGCCATACATTTTTGCATTTCACGGTGGCTAAGCTAAGAGGTCACCGTTACAATATTGTGGCAATAAGATTACTGCAAATATGTTCCATGACTTGAGCATTGCCACTTAAATGGGCTGTGGAAGAAACAAAAGTGAAGCACCTTACAGCCAGCAATGTTTAGCTACGGAGTGTGTTCTAATGCATCAAACTCTGGCCAAACTCTCCATACACGGTTCAGCATTTCCATGAAGCAGAGCTTCAAGAGGCTTTGATATGAAACATCGGAATAGAGCATAGGATAAGTACAATGGTAGCAAAGTGCATATGGTTTCCCTATATGTCCCTATATATATATATACATTAGCGGTCAAAAGTTTTAGAACACCTGCATTTTCCAGATTTTACTGACATTTTAGCAGTTCAAGTCCAGTGAATAACCTGAAATAGTACAAAGGTAAGCGGTAAACTTAAGGTAAAAAAAACTGTGACAGCAGTCAACAAGGGGCCCCCAGCAGCAGTCAACAAGAGACCCTCCAGGAGGCCAGCAGCAGCAAGCAACAAAGGACCCTCTGGGAGGCCGGCAGCAGCAGGTGACGAAGGACCCTCTGGCAGCCCGGCAGCAACAGGCAACGAGCAACCCTCCGAGCGGCCGGCAACACCAGGCAGCGAGGGGCCCTCAGGGAGGCCAATGACAGTAGGTGGTGAGGGGCTCTCAGGGAGGTCGGCAGCAGCAGGTAATGAGGGACCCTCTGGGAGGCCAGCAGCAGCAGGCAACAAGGGACCCCCAGGACGGGCGGTGATAGCAGTCGATGAGGGTCCCCCAGGAAGGCTGGCAACAGCAGTTGACGAGGGGCCCCCAGGAAGGCTTGTGACAGCAGCTGACGAGGGGTCCCCAGGAAGGCCAGGAACAGCAGGTGGCGAGGGGCCCTCAGGGAGACCGGCACCAGGTGACAAGAGGACCCCTGGCAGGCTCTCAAGGGTGGCTGATTGGGCAGCTTGGAATCCTGGTCTGGGTGTGGCCTTGGCATGGTGGAGGTCTGTGGGAGTGTCTGGCCTGGTGTTAGGGGCTTCCTCTCCTCCTCAGTCAGGGAGAGGAGAAGCTGGTGGACAGTCACATCAATTGGCGCTGGACAGTGGTGCCAGTGATGACTGTCGCTTCTGCAGCTTACGCACCTGGTGGTTTCTTGCACTGGCACACCTGATGGGGTGGCTCCCCACACCGCTCACACCAGGGAACATTTTCTGTCGGCTCCCCGTCTCTGGAATCCTCAGAAGGATGGTCCAACGGAGCGGCAAAGACCAGGCTGTGCTGAAGCCAAAGAAGGGGCTGCAGCATCTCCCTCCTATTCACAGGCTCTTCTGCCCAGGCAGAACCTGCCAGCAGACAAAGCAGGTCTGCCACCCACTCTCCTGGGCAGGCAATGGCCTGGCCCTCCCGGGTCTGCCTCTTTACCTTGTGACCTTTTTTTCTTGTCTTTTTTGGGAGGTAAAAACAAAAAAACAAAACAAAAAATGTATTTATTCTGTTTCCATTATCATCCTGGAAAATGACACACAGCGAAGCCAGCACTTATTACTTCTTTTTAGAAATAAGCACAGACTGGCAGCTGTATTCTTATCAAATCTCAGAGTTTAATCAATGTGTGCACCTAGGTATATAAAACACTTCACAATCTCTACCGAGTGGTTGCTAAGAAATGTTTGTATCTGTACAGGTCGGACGTGGTGACCACGGCTGTGTTGTTTTAACTGCTGGGTGTGCTAACATATAGTACTGTATGTATCTGATCAAACACTGATCAACAAGCGCCTATAAAATGATGGATGATGTCTTTGCGATTCACATAATCCCGGTATCCTTCAAACGGGGGGCAGAATCGGGATACGAGTCCCGCCCAGTTCACCTGTACCTCTACCATTGCTTTCAGGTTGGAAATGGAGGATGATGGCCCAATAAATGGTCCTGTCACTTTACAAAAACTTTCAATCTTTGTTTTAGACATCCTGAAATACTTAACTCCGAGGCTCAACCAAAGAATGCCTCTCTACCAAAACCTCCAAGGACTTAATGGGGCCATTGCTTGCAGCATGATGATGTGGCCAAGTCCTTCATTTCTGCGCTGTCATCTTTGGAATATTGCATGAAATAGCTGACACGCAAAAATTATGAGAACTTGCCCAATATTAATCCATTCTTGATAGACTATCCATTTTAATGTGGGTCTTGGGCCAGCTGGCTTGCTTCCATGCAATCAGGTATTTTTTGGTGCACAAATGGATGAAATGAATGCTGGAAACACTACACAAACTTCAGATTATTACCTGATATAACAACATTTATGCAAGAGAATATTTTTGTAGGCTGTGGCGTTTTTAAGATTTTTGTTCGCTACAAGCAAGTTTTAAGTAAACAGAACTTCACCTGCAAGATATATATTTTTATTTTTACAAACTTTAAACTGTCTGTTGAAAATTACCAGCACTGAGACAGCAGACCCAGGTCTCACACTTGTGACATTCTTCCAGTTTTAAACACGTCCCCCTCGTGGATTATTGCACGCCCTTATCAAAGCCATGCAAGCCCTGCTCATTAATACATAGTCCAGACTGCTGGCTTCTATACGTCATTGTCTTGCTTCGGAGACGAACTAATCACTCAGCTATTATCAGTCAGCGAGCAGGAGGCTGGTGATGGCGTCTGACAGCAGAGAATCATGGGAGAGCAGCAGAGGTTAAACGGGGCTGACAGTCCCAATAATGAAGATTCGGCTATAAATTAAGATGTGATGATAAAAGAGAGCGGAAGAAAAACATAGACCCCTGGCCCCCGGGGGTAGGATTTGGCTTTAACGCCTCTCTTTTTCGCCTTTCACCACTTGTTAAACCTGGCCCTAACATTTCACAGGCCTGAGTGGAAAAAACTAATGAGAAAATACTTTTTCCTCCTCGCCTGGGCTCCTTAAAAATCTGAAATGGCGTCAGCTGGAAAGGCTGCGAAAGGCTGTTAGAGACTTGAGGGATTCGGAGTGGAATGGAACGAGGTCGAGGACGGGGAAGGAACAGGGGAGTTGTTGGGATTGTAATGGGTTTTAATCAGTCAGACACCACTGTGACAGCCACTGTTAAAGACCTAGTGGTGTAACCTGCTCCTGACTTTCGCCACTGTCAATATCTCTCCCCCAGATAGGGGAAGCAGGAAGTGGTGAGCAAAAGACAGCTCTTTATCTGATCACAGTGCAGGAGTTTTGACATGTATGTTTTTACTCAGAATGGCATTCAGAAAAAACTGACATGTTCCCACGAAACAGACTGCTGGGCTAGGTATCCATTTGATTTTTATTTAAGAGCAAAAATAAAAGGTTACAGATCTAATAAATGGTTCCTTTATCTTATTTCCTGTGTCACATACACACGTGTTTCCATTTAATCAAGTAAATGATGTGCTTCCTTGTCATTTGGTTAATTTCTGTTAGTGACTCAAGTCACTATGGTCTCAGACCAAATGCAAAATAAAAAAAACATCCACAGGATTCTGGCTATTAATATTAGAAATCTATTTTTATTTTTAAGTGTGGATTCAACTGGAAATTATTATCAAGACGAGGGCTGCAAAGAAGCTGGTCTTTTATTATTAAAATTTTGTGTCAAGATTTGCTCGGTAAGTCTTTCAGGACATCTTTCCATTTACCTGATTGTATGTATGTGTGTGTGTGTGTGTGTGTGTGTGTGTGAGTGAGTGTGTGTATTTGTAGTGTGCATGTGCTTGCAGGTGATTTCTCTGAAACATGTCCCCTGAGAACAACACACAATTGTCCTTGTCTGTATTGCTCCTGTATTTCCTAAACTGTATCTGTCAAATCAGGTGATTTGATTTTTAAATCAGGGTCTATATGCTGTGGACAGGAGTACCATGGAGCAATTTATAGATTGCCATACTATCACCTAGGGAAGGAGGGTATGAGGGATTAGGGTATCAATGCACATGCATGTGTTTGTGTGCACCTTCCTAAATTGACAGTGTGGCAGTGGAACAGACCCTTTTGTGTGAGCATGCACAAAATTAATGAAAAAAGCTATTTGTTAAAATTAAAATAAAAGTTAAATTAGTGTGATAAACAAAAACAAAACTTAAATAAGAATAATCTGAAAATAAATTAAAATACTATTGTAAACCAAATAAAATATTTTCTGTTTTCGTTTTTCCTTCTTGAGATGAGAAGCCCTCATCTCATTGGTTATGAACTTCCAGATTTGGGAAAAGGCAGTGTTCTGCTGGCAGGGTACCAAGACCACCTAGTGTATACTAATAGCCACTAGGTGGCTAAATTTGAAATACAGAATACCTCTGAACCACTGAACTCTAAAATGTTCAAAATTGAAAGTGCCAAAATTACTTTTAAATGTTTGTCTTTTTAAAAAATAGGCTACTCTATTAGCATTGAACCTAGTTTAAATTAACCTATAAGGAGACCAGCAGTAATTCGGATCTCATTTGAACATTCTTTTGTTTTTCTTTGGCTCTCTGAATGATACATCTCCTCTTCAGCAATTGATCTTTCGCCTCAAAACTGTTTGATTTTGTTTTCCAGCTTCTGTATTGGAAACACTGTTGGTTTTCCCATGTTGTATTCTTAGCAAGTGCCAAGATATGCCCCTTTGTCTAATTTTGATTAGTATTTCTTGTTTTATCAATGGAGACTGTGACTCATTTTGGTTTAATGCTTGCCTTTTTGCATATATAAAGAGGTTGAGCTTAATTGCATATACTACCTTTAGTTCCATACAGTGTTTGGTTGACCGGTCAGTCCATAACTTGTATCTCTGAGGACCTGCTGTACTTATGTAACATTTTGGAAAGCACTTGACAGGCAGGCTACAATCTAGCTGGAGTTCTATGGCTAGCTTCAACAGCTGAGCAAACTGGAAAGCCAATTTGTCAATGTAAGAGCACACTTTTTTAATAAAGGAGGCTTCCTACCAAGCATTAAGGAGTCATAAATGGGGAAAATACAGTGTGAGATTAATTTGAAAACTTTGATGTAGTTATGTTAGCTTGCCAGTTCGTTAGGCATCTAAGGAAGCTAGCTAGCTAAGATGCAACTGTTACCATTTTCTAGCTAGCTTGCTAGCTACTCTGGCTGTGCCTGTGTCTTTGCTCTATACACTATTTTAGCTAGCTAGAAAATATCTACCGAGCTAGTATGCTGATCCCAACTAAATTATATGGGATAAAATAAATGTGGGAAGACAGCCAGTAAATATGAAGAGCTTAATATTTTGTTAATACACATATGAAATTGTATAAGTATAGAGTGATATCACTGTCAAAAATATGTATATATGCAAAAAATATTAATAAACATAAATTGAAATTCGTAAATGTAAACTGCAGTTTGTAATTGTAAATCACACTTTGTCAATGCAAAATAACAATCTGTACGTATGTAAGCCTTTCATTTCGTGAATATATGCATCTGTTTATGCTCTGTATGCACAAACAACTTTCATTTGACCATTTTATACATCTGGGTTTATGTACAAAATTTTGACACTGTTTTCAGAGCAACTTGTAATCAAGTTTTTGATCCGTATGTAGAATCATGCCTGGCCTAGCCAATTGTCAAAACATCGAACAGTAGCTGCGCAATTATAGCTTTACCCTATTGGATATTTACGCTAATAGCTAATATAATTAAAAATAAACTTTAAAAAATAATCTTGGTGTGAATAAATACGTTTTTGTAAATGTAGGTGTGTTTGTATGCATGTGTGTGTACGAGTATATGTGTTGTTGTGCATGGTGCCAAAGATTATTTCCATTTCCTGTACTCCTGACTTAATCTTTGGAGAGGTCAGGGGTTAAATTGACACAAAGAAGGCCCCTTTTAATGGTCCACACATCTGACAGAAAATACCCGCAGTTCCTTCTTCCGCACCAGCAGGTCTTAGGCCCCGCTTGGCCTGACATGACTTGTCTGCTCCGACTCACACAGACACCAGTAGGCCTTGAACTTTTTCTGAGAGGAGTGTGCCTGTGTACTACACACTGTGTTACATAACTGCAAATCAATTACCCAGGATTAATTTATTTTCTGAATAAAGAGTTAAAGTATTTGAAATAATTATGTCTGTTACATACTGTACACATTATGACATCGTTCTTACAATCCAATGTTTAACTTTGAATTTTTAGAAAGAGAAATTGTTTTCTCGTGACTGTCACACAAACCTCATCACCACTGTAGTGTTTCTTTCTTCCTCTCTCCTTTTCTTATTCCTAAATTTCCCCCCCCCCAGTTTTTCCACAGTAGCCGAGCGTGTATTCGGCTTGACGTGATTACAGGACCACAGGTGGTTCCCAGGCGAGCCGGGGGGGGGCTCTGTTCCCGATGCCTGATAATCACCCACCAAAAATGAGATAAATTGAAATTTCTATCAAACGAATGCCTTCTATACAATTACTAGATTAATAATTTTATTCTATTACGGCTCCGCAGGGAGAGGACATTGGGTAGGAGATCTGCAATTTTACTATATTTCTAAATGCCTAGTTAAAAGAGTGAGCAAGGGGTCAGGAAACTTAATTATAGCATAAATAGATAGAAATTGCCAAATGATAAAAAGGAAACATCCAGATTCAGCAGGAAATTACAGTTTTAATGACATGAATGCCCGTTTCGTTAGACAATTCTGGAGAGACACACAATCAGTTCCCCAAAAGGGGCCCCTGCTTGGCTATCCAATAATAATAATATACATATAAAATTGCATATTTCATGAAAGCCTATTGCCTCTCATTGTGTTCCATGTTACTACTGTGTTGGGTTGAGAATGTATAATGATATTATCAAGGGAAATAGTTTTTTTCCAACTTTCCATGAGCAAATGTATGTATTCTTTTATTTTTCTCTGACCTTTTTAATTTTGTTCTCTTTTTCCTTTTTCTTCATTTCTCTTTCTGTCTTTCTTTTTCTTGTTTTTGAAAAAAAGGTCTGTCTCTTTCTTTCTTTATATCTGTGTGTCTGTGAGCAGACTGAGCATGACATTTGATCCTACATACTGAGGGAGAGTCCATAAAGGTACACCAACCAGTGCCAGAGGTGGAAGGCTATTTAAAACCATTTGTAGAAAAACACTTGTTTTGCTTGTAAATTTGTGGTTTTCACTACTTATTTAATCTCATTGCAATGTTCTCCCTTAGTATTACATGTTTACTGTGATTCAAATTGTGAAATTCAATGACTAATCAGTTCTTGTACCATTTTCTAACTCCAGATAAATCAAGATGTAACAACCAAACCAGATTTAGCCTAAGGTTTAGCTGTCAAGAAAAGGAGCCAGATTTAATCAGTGGTGGGCCGTCAGGGCCTGCAAGGCCTTCTCTGCTGGCCTAAAAAATATCTGAATCACAGACTGATGTTAATTATATTTGTCCATGAATACTTATTAAAATAATTCCAAATGGTCTGTCCGCTTCCTTTCATAGCTTTCCCTGGTTGCGCTGCGTCCAGACGTGTATTTCATATTAAAGCATTTAACCAATCACATTTCAGCCATAATTTGTTGCCACGGTCAAGAAATCCGCTACTGGGGGCCTTTCACAATCAATTCTGAAGGCCCTGTAGCATAAAATAAGTGTTGATCAAACTGTTGCTTCAACCAATCAAATTTTGAGTTGGAGACACCAAGGCCTTCTAGAAGGCCTATGTACGTCAGCGTATTCACACCCTTTGATTGGATAGTCAGAGAGTGTCTGACTATGATGTAATGTGATTGGTTAAATGCTTTAATATGAAAATACACGTCTGGAAGGAGCGCAGCTAGGAAAAGCGTGAAAGGAAGCGGACAGACCATTTGGAATTATTTAATAAGTATTCATGGACAAAATATAATTAACATCAGTCTGTGATTCAGACATTTGATGACATTTTCAGCCCTAAAGCTAATTAAAACTTATGCCAGAAATATACGACAGGGCAGGCTCGACTTTCAGCATTAGCTTCGATGGCCTTCTTGATGGAACTGAAACACACGGATAATCTGTACGACAGAGTAATTGAACTCTT